>OVBE01003156.1:0-27843 GCA_900406425.1 Iberis pinnata
ATATATATATATATATGTTTCGGATATTCAATTCTACCCATCGGTTCTCGGTTCGGTTCCGGTTCTTACCCAATACCCATGGTTCTTCATCTCAGGAACTATTGGACATTTTTTGGTGGAACCGGAACTCTTTTTTCCGGTTCCGATTTTTTTTGTCCAGCCCTATTCCCGAGTGTGGTATATGGTATATAATTAACTTCAATTATTGTATTCCCTTTCATGGACGATTATAATGTCTTTTTTAAAGAAATTATTCAAGCAAACATTCTTCTATATTTTAAACGTCATACATGAACGGAAGTGTAATTTTATATACATATTAAATATAGTTCTGCCCTATCTGCGAATTTTATATAATATAAACGATATTAGTTACAAATAGTTATATTATTTATAATATAAACTACACTGATTACAAATAGTTATATTGTTGCAATTTATGTGTTATTTTGTTATAGCATGGAATTCAACTTTTTTTCTACCTTGATGTGTTTTTTTTGTAACACTTTTCTAAAAAATTATTTGGTGTCAACTCCATTAGTTGTTTGGTTTTATTTTACCAATAAATTGATGTTTTTGTTAACAAAAATCAAATGTTCTATTAGTTGTGTCGTCTTTGTTGTCTTATTATAAAATTTGGTTTACTAGACCGATCTGTTATGATTAATAAACTTATGTTTTTGTTTATATGTAAAGAACCATCTACCATTGTTCCAAAAACTGATATTTGAAAGTTTTTCACCCATAGATTCTATGTATGATAATTTCCCAAATTTTTAGAAAATCTCAAATAAATTTCCAAGAAACAGTACATTTTTTATAAACAATAGACATATGATTACTTCAAAAGTAGCCTATTTATAGGAAGAATTTTAGCTTAATACCACAATTTCACGTTCTTAAATGACTATATTTAAAGTATACACAATGACACTAATTTATTTTTAATAATATGCAAATAATTACAAACGCAACTAAATATTAACCAAACCAATACGATTGTTGATGCAAAAATGGAACACTCATTTGATGCTTAGTTAAGATCTCTACATTTATTTTAAAATATACTAAGATTCTAGAAGACTCTTGTAACGACACTGATGAAAATAGATCATAACTTCGCATTTATACTCCTTGACCTAAGATAAAGAATATCTTATATATTGGGAACAACATTGTTTATATTTTCACATCAATACTCTTTCCTTCTCATTATACAAATCTTATCTATCTCAAGAAAATAAGTAAGCATTAATACTATCTCACATTCCCACAAAATACACATAAATTGAAAAACTAAATAATTTCATACAAAATTTATAGGTTTTATATATAAAAACATCATTAAATATAACAAATTAACTGATAGAAATAGCATACAAAATATTATAAATAGTTATTAAAATCAAATACATTAAAATTTTGATAGAAAAATGAAAATATGAATAAAAAAAATTTTCACCCAAAACATCTTTTAGTATGAAAAGACAATATATATATATTTATTATCTATAATAAAATTCTCTGTAAATTAATTTAATTATATATTTATTTTTGTAGTAAAAAATTGTATGATAATCAATTAAATTGATCACAAATTTTATGAACTGATTACTTATGGACATGGTTGCACATTGATGACTAAATTGAAATAATATAGAACTAATTACTTCTTCAAATAATTTGTTTTATCTTATAAAACTGATAATTAGCTAAATGTAAATCTTAATAATCCCAAATGGACCAATAAAATGAAAGAAACATGATTTTATTTGGATTAATTAGAGAGAAAAATCCTATAGATACATGCATGTTTTATCTCTCTATCTATATATATAGAGAGAGAGCAGGTTTTGTTTGATTGGTGTTGAGTTCGTCTCTCTATCTCTCTCCTTATTCCTCTCGAGGGTTATTACAACTTGAGAGAAAGTGGGGATAAACTTATTTTCAAATTCTCTCCGATTTCACATTTTCCGGTTGATTTTGACGATCTCACCGGAGTAAGCTAGGGTTTTGTAGGATGCTAATTAGATTTTGTGCGTGAAATTTAGCTTGATCTTTCTCAGTTAGGCTTTCAAATTAGCGCGTCTTGTTTGAAAATGGATTTGGATTCGTCTATGGTCCCTGAAAATGATCAAGATCCAGTGGCTCAGAATCAGACCGTTGGGCAATCTCCATCGCATTTGGAGAACGAAGCGGCTCAGAAGATGAACGAGCAATCACCTGAGGAAACTGGATCCGAATCGGCGCCTTTGAATCCCCCTCCGGTGGAGCAGCAAGCGGTAGCTGCTGATGGACAACAACAACAACAATCGCAGCAAACGCCTGTGGTTGGTCCGAGATGTGCGCCCACGTATTCGGTGGTGAATGCTATATTAGAGAAAAAAGAGGATGGACCTGGCCCTAGATGTGGACATACTTTAACGGCTGTTCCGGCGGTTGGTGAGGAAGGTTCTCCGTCTTACATTGGCCCGCGACTCATCTTGTTTGGTGGTGCCACAGCCCTGGAGGGTAATTCAGGGGGAACAGGAACACCAACTTCAGCCGGAAGTGCCGGCATTCGTAAGTGTTATCTTTCTCTTTTCTTTTGTTTAATAATTGCATTTACTAAAGCTTCTGATAATGTTTCTTTCTTCGCAGGGCTAGCTGGTGCAACTGCTGATGTTCATGCTTATGATGTCCTTACTAATAAGTGGTGGAGGTTAGCATAAGATATAAATTCCTTACCGATTTAACATTATCGTCATAAATGTACAAGCGTTACTCATTTGTTGCTAATTTGGAAAGCGCAAGTATTAGTAATATGATGAAATAATGCGACAGGCTTTCACCGTATGGAGAACCACCTAGCCCAAGAGCTGCACATGTTGCTACTGCTGTTGGAACCATGGTTGTTGTTCAGGTAGGGGAGAAACTATGTTATGTATCCTGTAATAGATCTTAGTTAGTTTAGCAATGCAAGGTGGTCATTTTTGGTCAGCAATGAATATCAAATTGGATTTTCTGTGTGGCGTAGGGTGGAATAGGTCCTGCTGGTTTATCAGCTGAGGATCTTCATGTTCTTGATCTCACTCAACAAAGGCCACGATGGCACAGGTTCGAATATAATTCGGCTCCTTCTGGCTACTAAGTCAATCTGAAATTCATTATGGTAGTTTGTGGCTTGATTTAGAATGTACTCTTTATTCAGGGTTGTTGTTCAGGGTCCTGGACCAGGACCGCGTTATGGACATGTCATGGCACTGGTAGGACAAAGGTATCTCATGGCAATTGGTGGAAATGATGGTAAGAAGTTTTACTCTATCTTACTATAAGTGTATTTATATTCTCCTTATATAGCTCTTCTCACAATTTCCTTTTACTGCTAGGAAAACGACCATTAGCTGATGTATGGGCTTTAGACACTGCTGCCAAACCTTATGAATGGCGTAAGCTGGAACCAGAAGGGGAAGGCCCCCCTCCATGCATGTAATTTTACTTTCTTACATACATTTCTTCTATGTGATTGTGTAGTTTTCTCTAAGTTATTTGGATGTCTTGTGTTTGTACATTATAACTAGGTATGCAACTGCAAGTGCGCGGTCTGATGGCCTTCTTCTTCTTTGTGGGGGAAGAGATGCGAATAGTGTGGTAAGTCAAGGAATTCCTTTGCTGCCATGTTTATCCCTTGTTCGAAAATAGTCATTTCCTTTGCATTGATCTTTTAAGTTAGTTACCTAGAGGAAAATTCAGTTGTTCTGTTCCCATCCGCTGACATTATATTAACACTGCAGTGAATGAACTTTTTCTATTACACTGAGGTGACAGGGGAATAGCTTCTCATTGCTAAAAACTTCAATTAAGACTTCAAGTAGAAAATCATCTATCATGTTTGCATAAAGTATAATTAGAGATTTAGAACTTCTTTGTCTGTCTTGATCTCTAATGTGTGATTGCAATGCTTGATATCTCTATGTGTACCTGTACACGGTAGCCCCTAGCAAGTGCATATGGACTTGCCAAGCATAGAGATGGACGTTGGGAATGGGCAATAGCCCCTGGTGTGTCACCTTCTGCCAGATACCAGCATGCAGCAGTATGAGATGCTTCTCTTTTCTTTCTTTTCTTCCCTTATCTAGTTACACAAGAAACTCAACATCTGGTGGAATATTTTAGGTCTTTGTAAATGCAAGACTCCATGTCTCTGGTGGGGCACTTGGTGGTGGACGCATGGTAGAAGACTCATCCAGTGTTGCAGGTTAGCAAGCGAGACAAACATTTTCATGGTTGGGTTGTTATTGTGATTTTCAATGAGTGAATTCTTACGATTTTTGTGCAATATTTTTAAAATGATGATTATGTTACCTTTTATATACCTTTAGGATGTCTTAATAGATAAATTATTACTGAAGCATATTATTCCTATCTAAAAGCATGGTTATTATCGCCCTTTCCTTAAACTGCATCATTTTTCCCAACAAGCTTTATAAGCCAAATTTTCTTTAAAACTATTAAACATGGATTGTAAGAAAGATTAACTCATCTATAAATGTTTTAGAGGAAGCCGCAAAACTCCATTCCTAATAAATTGTATGTGTGGATCTAAGCTTCTCTAACTAGCTTATGTTTTTCATTTTGTTCAGTGTTGGATACTGCAGCAGGTGTGTGGTGTGATACAAAGTCGGTTGTTACTACTCCTAGAACTGGTAGGTATAGTGCTGATGCAGCTGGTGGTGATGCTGCGGTTGAGCTGACTAGGCGTTGCAGGCATGCTGCTGCTGCAGTGGGTGATCTGATATTTATTTATGGTGGTTTGCGTGGAGGTAATGAAAAAATCTGGATCGCTGTTATGGGCGATATGCTGTTACATGTTTATAGTATATGCTGATGCAGTGATCTGTAAATTTTGAATAACATATAATCGTGTTTCTAGTGAATTGCACTCTTTTAGATAGGTAGTTTGATCTTACGTTGAAGTTGGGACTTTTATCAACATTTGTTAGTTGAAACATTATAGAGATTTTCTCTTTACCAATTACCAATGCAGTTGCACATTTGCTTCCTTTCTCTTTTCCTTTCACAAATTATAACTGCAAAACTTACAATCTTCTGTTGATGCTTTAGGAGTGTTACTAGATGACCTATTGGTTGCTGAAGATCTTGCAGCTGCGGAAACAACATCTGCTGCTTCTCATGCTGCTGCTGCAGCAGCAACAAATTCGCCACCTGGCAGTTCCCCAGGAAGATACGGGTTTTCTGATGAGAGGACGGGGGAACTACCGGAATCGGCTCCTGATGCCGTTGTGCTAGGAAACCCTGTTGCACCCCCTGTAAATGGTGATATGCATACGGATATAAGCACTGAAAATGCAATGCTTCCAGGAATTCGGTTAGCGTCTTAATTTATGGTTTGTCGTACTGGTACCATACCTATGCATTTCATTATTTAACAAACAACATTGTAGGAGAACAAGCAAGGGTGTGGAGTATCTTGTTGAAGCATCTGCTGCAGAAGCCGAGGCTATTAGTGCAACATTAGCTGCGGCGAAGGCACGACAGGTCAATGGAGAAGTTGAACTCCCAGATAGGGATCGTGGTTCTGAGGCTACTCCCAGTGGAAAATCTTCATCCTCATCAATTAAGCCTGACTCTGCAGTACCAAACAATGTTATTCCTGCTGGGGTTCGACTTCATCATAGAGCGGTGAGTCAATCACAACTATTGAGTAAAACCTGAAGCGTACAAACATATTTCTAACATTATACTTCCTTATTTACTAGGGGTCGAGTCTCTGATTATAACTGCTAATACCTTTATCACAATTTGCAATTGTTTTTGGAATTTTGCAAGGTGGTGGTTGCTGCAGAAACAGGTGGAGCCTTAGGTGGAATGGTTAGACAGTTATCCATTGATCAATTTGAAAATGAGGGACGCCGTGTTAGTTATGGTACGCCCGAAAGTGCAATAGCAGCAAGGAAATTATTAGATCGTCAAATGTCGGTCAACAGTGTTCCAAAAAAGGTAGATAATTTTTTTCTTCTTTAGCTAGTGCTGACAGAAAACGTTGTATTTTTAAATGTGGATCTAGAGAACAGTTACACATTTGATACATTTCCCTACAAAAGATTGCTTGCTTGAACTATTGTGGAGAAATTTTATTGCTTAGGTACTGATCATGTTGGATAGTAAGAAACTATAGAGTGTAGAGTCGTATTGCCTCTTTGTTTAATAGGACTGGAAATTTTATGTATAATAAACATGTACTCCTAGTGGATCTTGTGTATAGTTTAATGGTATTAGGTGACTAGAGGTTCCAATAGGTGGTTCCTGCGAGGTGGCTATTTAATGCCTTCTAATGAAGTCACCACTTTGTTTTATTAGGTTGTAGCTCATCTTTTGAAGCCTCGTGGGTGGAAGCCTCCAGTTCGACGCCAGTTTTTCTTGGATTGCAATGAAATTGCTGAACTTTGCGACAGTGCAGAACGCATCTTCTCAAGCGAACCAACTGTGTTACAACTTAGAGCTCCTATTAAGATCTTTGGTGATCTGCATGGTCAGTTTGGTGATCTCATGCGCCTTTTTGATGAATATGGTTCACCATCAACAGCTGGAGACATATCGTAAGTTTGCAGCTAAATCTCTACCACTATATGGTAGTTTCCTTTTTTATTGTTATTATTGGTCTGACAATTGCTTATTGTGTGTTAATGGTTGTCAGATACATTGATTACCTCTTCTTAGGGGACTATGTTGATCGGGGTCAACACAGCCTAGAAACGATGACACTTTTGCTTGCGTTAAAGGTAGTAATAGCACCATATTATTGCTGTAACTGTTTTGGTATTAGGATCGTTTGATAATAACAGGTATGACGTGGTTGACAATGCAGGTTGAATACCAACATAACATACACCTTATTCGAGGGAACCATGAAGCTGCAGATATTAATGCCCTTTTTGGTTTCCGGATAGAGTGTATTGAGCGAATGGTAGTGTCTTATCTTTTGTAAATCTCTTGTTTCCACTTTTAGGGTCTCAATGTTGTGGCTACTTTGCAGGGTGAACGTGATGGGATCTGGGTGTGGCACCGACTAAACCGTTTATTCAATTGGCTACCTCTTGCTGCAGTGATTGAGAAGAAGATTATCTGTATGCATGGGGGAATTGGTCGGTCAATAAATCAAGTGGATCAGATACAAAATATCGAACGTCCAATTGCGATGGAAGCAGGCTCAATTGTGCTTATGGATTTACTATGGTCGGTTCATGGCTAATGCTATATCCGTTTACTTTTTTTTGTTTTTGCTTTGATCTTTTTTCTTACTAGAATGTCAATTTGCAATCTGTTAGGTCCGATCCAACTGAAAATGACAGTGTTGAAGGTTTAAGGCCCAATGCTAGAGGCCCTGGATTGGTTACTTTCGGGGTGAGTGGTCTCTTTCTTATACTTCATACATTTTGCACTCAAGTAACCTCTATGGCATTAGGTTGTTATGACTTATTTAAGGGCTCTTAGATGAATAATATAGTTCTAACTCCTTTCCATAATTGTTTTTGCCTGTTCTCTTACTAACCAAGATGTTTACAGCCTGACCGTGTCATGGAGTTCTGCAACAACAATGATCTTCAACTGATTGTACGTGCGCATGAATGTGTGATGGATGGATTTGAGCGCTTTGCCCAGGGGCATTTGATAACGCTCTTTTCAGCTACAAACTATTGTGGTATGTCTATGAAACCAAGAACTTACCACTTAGCCACTCGAAGATCTGATCTGATGATAAATTTACTCTTCAGGTACTGCAAACAATGCTGGGGCTATCTTGGTGGTGGGGAGAGATCTTGTGGTGGTTCCTAAACTTATCCATCCGTTGCCTCCAGCAGCTACATCACCTGAAAATTCACCAGAAAGACAAACAGAAGACACATGGATGCAGGTTTTTTATTTATATTTATCTCAAAACAAAATTTAATTCTTGTTTTGTCCACTTAGGGAATGGCTTAACTGAGCTTGTATTTTCAGGAGTTAAATGCAAATAGACCAGCAACACCAACAAGAGGACGCCCACAAACTCCAAATGACCGTGGTTCTCTTGCTTGGATGTAAACCCAAGACAGAGTGACACCTATGCGAGATTACATACTTCTCCTGACCAGCCGCTTCTTGGTGTGGTGTACAGATCGAACCAAACCATTCTGGATCCCCAGCGAAATGGATCACATTGAAAATCGATGAGGGGTTTTCAGATGGTTAAGAAGTGAGGTCAGATGTTTCTTTGAAGGTGGTGAGCAGTGAAAGGAGAAGAGTATGTGTCTTGGATAACAAGGTCATTTCTTTTTGGTTGTCTATTTATAATTTTAGTTAATGTCCTTTTTGTTATTTTTTTAGTATTGGTATTGGGCTGTGGTGAGGGATGATACAACATGAGTGAGTAACTAGAAAGGGTTTAATATCTTAGGGTGGATTTTAGAAAAGTAATAGTTTTGAGATTGTCTTGTGTATCATAGGGGGTGTGCTGGGTTTGTGTAATTTTCTTCATTCCTATTTTTAGTTTGTAATTTGAACTTTGTAACACCAGTTTGTGTGTTTACAACAACCGAAAATTTTCTCTCGCATTTTTAGTATGTTCTGTCTTGTATGAGATCATTACTTTACCATCATTTATAGGTGCTTGGCTTCAACAAGAGAGACGTGATATACTCTATAATAATTTCCTCTATTTTTTAATCTAACATTAAGTATTTCATAAATCCCTCGGATTTTCAAGCCTCTTGAAATGTATACGCGTCTTTCCGATCAAAGTTCATACAAATGACAAGATCTCCTTACATTCGTTCTAATATTATTAGACCAAAGATCTAGATATCGTAGATCCAAAGACCTTACACCAGAGTTCATATATCAAAGATCATTAGAGATTTTAATCATTATATCAAAAAAACCTTATAAGCCACCAAGAAATTTCATATCTCTCTATTTTTAAGTATCGAGAATATAGCATAGATTTTCGTCCATAAATTTTATAATTGAGTGTTTCGATCACAGTTTTAATGGTGTTGTATCATGATACTCATAATTTCTATAAAAAAATCGCCACATTGCGAGAGATTTATTAAATTTTAAAAAATCATATACCATAATTCTTTTTATTTTTGTCAAACATGACAATTCATTCCAATATCATAAACAAAGAGTGGAGCAAAGAATTCACTTGAAAATTCTCTAAGCCCTCTGGGATCGGACCTAAAGGTGTGATCGGATTGGAAATGGAGAGCCAAGAGTCTCTCCAAATTCTTATCATAGAGCCATCACCTAGAAGCTAGCCAATGTCCTTTTTGAGTACATCATATTCTGCTGAAATCCCTCACAAACCATGGGAAGTCCTTGATGGTGGTGTTACGTCCAAAAAGGAAATATGATCACAATATTTGATAATAGAATTCAGGCCAGGCCAGTAGGCAGCCATGATTAGAGAGAATACATCAACTAATTTTTGCTAATAATGCATCATTATTGAAGGACTCAAATCTCGCGAAAACCCAAACCCCTGCATTTTTTAGAATAGAGAGCTTATTCCAAGCTACCCAACACACTTGTTTCTTGTCTTGATTAGCATCCCACCATAAACGAGTTAAGATAGATTGAATTCTCTTACAAATTGATAGTGGAATCTTAAAATTGGACACAGTGTATGATGGCATTGCAAGAAGCACATCTTTAAGCATGATTTGTTTCCCGGCATGAAAAAGAAATCTAGTCGTCCAACTACGAGATCTTTGCCTAATTTTGTCCATAATCTCACTAAAGATATCAATTTTTCTCAAACCAAAGTTTTCAGGCACTCTTAAGTATTTACCCGAACCCCCTCTCTAGAAATACCCAGGATGTTCATAACAATGTTTCAGATTTCGGGGGGGGGGGGGGGGGGANTAGAAGGCTTGTCAAAATTAATAACTTTGTCGGAGGCCTTTGAGTACTGTTGTAGGATTGATGCATGGGAGCGACTATGTCTAGCATTTGCCAAACCAAAAAACATAGTGTCATCCGCAAATAAGAGGTGATTAACCTGGGGCTCCTTTTGGAAACTCTAACATCCGGAAGAAGCCCCGTTGATTGCGCTTTCTGACAAAGTCCAGAGAAGACTTCAGAGCACAGTATAAAAAGGCATGGAGAAAGCGGATTTCCTTGTCGAAGTCCTCGTGAGGGTAACACTTGTCCATGGAGACATTTATTAAGTAGAAAGGAATATGTGATAGATGTGACACATTCCATTATCTAATTTATCCATACCTGATAGAATCCAAGGTGGAGAAGGAAATTCTCCAAAAAACTCCATTCGATCCTATCATAGGCTTTGCTCATATCAGTCTTGATGGCCATAGAACCACGTTTAGATGCCTTAGAATCTCTGATGGTATGTAAAATAGCATGGGTTATTAAAACAATGTCTGTAATTGATCTTCCTGGGATAAAGGCCGATTAGCTTTCAGAGACAAGGAGGGGCAGAATCAAGTGGAGTTTTTTCGCCAGAATCTTTGCAATTACTTTATAGAAAACATTACAAAGAGCAATATTTTGGTAGTCAGACACTTTGCAAATATTCGAGATCTTGGGAATGAGTCTTATTTTATCTTCTAGGGAAAGAGACGCGATAAAAGAAAAGTTGGACCTGTGTAGTTAAGGTAGAACAACCCGTTGTCCAAAATGATTGGAAAAACCCGCAGTAAAGCCATCGGGACCCGGAGTCTTGGAAGGATGCATGTCAAACAAGGCTGTCTTAATTTCCATATCATCTGGAATCATAATCAGAGATCTATTCATATATGTTTTGATACACAGATCAATCGCATCTTCAATGACAGTGAGATCAACATTACCTTGAGAATAAAAAATAGAGGAGAAATAATAAGGGAGTATTCAACTAATATCATGATCCTCAAAGTGAGGAATACCTTCAGCATCTTCAATAATCATAAGGCGGTTTTGTGATCTTCGAGCTCTAGTAAAAGCATGGAAGAAATTAGTGTTTCTATCCCCTTTTTGGAGCCAATCCAATCTACTCTTTTGTCGCCAAAAGGTCACTTCTTGTTCATAGGCGACTTTGAGGGATGTTGTAAGAGTTGTAATCTTATGGGTGCCCGGAAGATCATCGGACAAGATGCTTCCAATTTCTCTTGTGTTTGAGAGATCGTCTTGCTAGAGTTGAATTTTTTAGATTTGGTCCAAGATATAATCTTTTGTCTGCAGTTATCTATTCGAGAGATTAGAGGAGCAGACGGGAATTAATTCTAAGACTCATTAATAAAATATACAAACAAAGAATTTTGTCGCAATTTGTTATCAAATCTAAATAATTCTTTGCGCTTTGGTATCAAAACATCAAAGCAAGTAATAAGAGGATGGTGGTCCGAACCCTCAAAACAGAGGTATTGAGCTTTACTCGAAGGGAATAGATCAAACCATGAAGCATTACCCATAGTTTCGTCCAATCTTGCTCTAACAAAGTGGTCATATCGAGCGCCTCTCCAAGACATAGGATTGCCAGTAAATTTTACATCAATTAAGCCATTATGGGAGATGAAACTTCTAAAATCAATGAAAGTGCCTTATTTGCGAACAACTCCAGCTCGTTTCTTTTGATTATCAATAATCTCATTGAAATCTCCTGTTAAAAGCCATGCTTATGATCAGAGGGATGCAAAAATCATCGATAGAATCCCATACATGGTGACGGTCTTCCTTGACTGGGGCTTCATACACGAAGGTTAAGAAAGAAATCTTAGCCTTATAGGTGAGTTGGCAATCAATAAAGTTTGGTGAGGAATAAAGAACACTAGATCAATATCGTTTTTCCACTAGAGTCCCAAACCGCCACTAGATCCAACAGAGGATACTAGAAAATGAGAGCCATAGCCCAAACACCGTGTCTTCGAAAGTAATGTATCAACACCATTCTTGGTTTCCATAAGAAAAAGAATATCCGAGGAGAAACCATTGTGAAATTTCCAGAGTCTATGAACCGTCATGGGGTTTCTAATCCTTTGACAGTTCCATGACTACGACTAAGGAAGAGAACTTTGTGGATTTCAAAAATCCACTCTTTTCTTCACTATCGCCGAAATGAGATTAATTGACGTTTGGTCTCCCCTTGAGATGGTTGGAAGTTATTCTTGGAACTGAGTTTTCTCACTTCCTTTCTTTCTAGGAGATCCCCGAGCAATTGTTACATGTCTTTTCCGAGAGTTTGCTCCTTGAAAAGGCTTTCGAGGAGCTCTTGGTTTCAGTGGAGCCTTTGTAGTAGCCTTAGGCACATTCCTTCTAGTTGCAGGTTTAGAGGGGTGATTCACTGGAGGAATTGAGATATTAACTTCCTCTATTCTTAGTCCAAGTCTATCAATTATATTGATTCTAGGAGACTGAATAATATTAGTATGAGGATCAGAGCCAAGGAGCAGTTGATGTCTAGTCGAATCCTCTTGGGATTGATGCAGCTCAGGTGTGGTCTTTCCTGTTGTCAACCTAGATGGTTTCAAGGACATACTAAAGAGGTATCATATCTTATCTCAATGTCCTGAAAATTTTCATATGCAGGATTTACTATAGAGCCTGGAACTTCCGGAGATATATGGCAATGAGACTGAAGACATTCTAAAGCAAGGCGTCTCTTTTGGGGACTACCTTCTATCATGATTTATTTGTAGGGATGTTGAGGAGGATCATGTAGGTTCCTGTCCTGAGAAACGAAAGCATGAGGGAGAGGAGGGCGGGGTATAGAGTCTACTTGATCTTCCCTATGTTCTCCTTCTGATGTGAGATTGAGTTGGATTCATTATTGCCATACCTTCGGTAATTATCATGACCGGCATGAAAATATGAGTATGAGTTGGCTGTAGATTTCCTATAAGATTATCCATGCCTAAGATGAGGCATGTAGAAAGATCTGGTATTGGATCATCTTCGTGATCTCTTAGTCGGTAATGGTAGTGCATATATCTATTGTCTCTGTTAGTCCTACGAAATCTTGGTGGATTAACGTTGAGGGATCCAAGTCTAGAATCATGTCGGGTTGGCTCTCTAGCTGAGCGTCTAGAGGCAAGCTTACGCTTATCATCATCAAGGAGATAGATTTTTCTGTTGAGAGATTCCCAAGTGTCTCGAGGACTTAGAGGGTGGTTTAGGATATGGACAATCACATTCGCCGTGAGATAAATGGAGGCAATTGAAGCAATGTTTCTCGAGTTTATAGTATTCGAGTTCTACAGTAGTAACCTCACCAGAAGATATTTGAATACTTATAGACATAAGTAAAGGTTGCATGCCATTAACTTGAACTCGAACCCGCGCCTGCTCTACATTTCTATCATCCAAGTGACCCAATTCCATGCCAATAGTCCTAATCGTTTGATACTTCTAGTAATGAAGAGGAATACCATGAATCTTAATCCAAAAAGGAATACTCACTGGAAATTGATATGGTATTATTGGTTCCCACCTGTGAAGGGTGAGCATCCATCTCTTAAAGTGGTACGGGCACTACTTAGAACAAGCTGTAAATCAGCTTCACTTTTAAAACAGAATTGAAATTTCTCATGGCCTAGATCACTTCCAGTTACATTAGATTGAAGATTCCAGAGACTTATCATATACTCCAATAATTTCTTGGGATGTTATACTCGGGGATAGGTAACACATCCAATCAAGGTAAGCTTGTTACCCTATATAAGAGTTAGTTGTCACATTGAGGGATTCTCAGAGGTGATCTTCTTCCATATTGATTGATAGGTTGAAACCGATTATGTTTTTCCTCTCTGAGATAACAATGAAACATCTTGAATAAGATGGGGAGGATCCTTGTTGTAACAAAGGCTTAATCGTCTAAAGGGAAATCTGCAATGTAACAGAGAAGAGACAACAAAAGTTTCAGTGATGATAAGTTTGGAAAATCAGTACAAGACCGTAGCAATACACCAGGAAGGATGCAATAGTTCAATAGGACTAAAGTAAAAATGATAAACAGTTAAAGACGTTACTCAAGAACGAAGTAAACCACAAAAGATACTCTAATGACTTAAATGAGAGCTCAACTACTAAAATAATTTGAGAGAGAAGAATAGAGAAGTAGAGAAGTATAGAACCTCTATTGCAGAGTAAAGAATCTAAAGCTCTTTAAGAAAAACCAATTGTAACCTTCTTGACCACCTTTACAAGTGTAAAGAACAAAAAGAGTAAGTTCCACAGGAAGGTAGAGGTAAAAAAACTGATACTCTCAGCAGGAAGAGTTGATGAAACAAACCCCAAGGTTAGGGGAAGATAAAATGCCTGAAATTCACGTAATGGAGACATACTCACCACCAATCTTTTGCAAAGGATTAGAGGCAGAAGCTGTCTAAGTGAAAGAAGAACCTCCAGCAGGAGCGGAAGATTCCAGTGAACCATAAGAGAAATTGCCTAAGAAGGTAAGAAAATTTTATATTTGGATAGTATTCAAAAAGCCAAGATTCTATTAGGTAGTTGAGTCATGGAGTCAATAACTAAAATGAAGAATAAAGCAGAAAGATGCATATCCAAAGAGGAAAGATTGGTGGGGAAGTAAGAGGATCACTGGGAGTTGTGCCTGAGAGAGAAAATCGTCTAAATGTATTTTAACTCTTTTATTTCTAAATCAAAATCATCAAAATTTATTAAACTTGTAAAGCTATTATATACCACAGTTCATATATGAAAAATCATCAGATAAATTTTAATCACCATCTCAAAAAACCTTATTAACCACCACTAAATTTCATATGCCTCTATTTCTTCTTTTAGAGTAAGAGTCAAAAATATAGTGTAGATTTTCTTTCACATATTCTACAATTGAATATTGCGATCATAGCCTCAACGTAATTGTATCATGGGATTCAAAATATCGGAAAAATCCTATGTCATGAGAGATTTAATAAACAAATAAAAAGATATCATAAATCATAGTTCATATATCAAAGATCACCAGAGAGATTCGAATCACCATATAAAAAAACCTTATAATCACCAATAAATCTCATATCTCTCTATTACTTCTTATATCGTCAGTATCGAGAATATAGCGTAGATCATCGTTTGCAGATTCTATAATTGAGTGTTGCGATCATAGTCTCAACGTAGTTGCATCATGCGATTCAAAAATTATGAAAAACAACCATGCTGAAAGAGATTTAATATATAAATAAATAAGAGATCATATCTCATCTTTCGATACCATCTTTTCCTTAATCAAATTTTAATATGTTATGATCATATATGATTTGTAATTTTCAATCCAATTTTCGTATCTACAATCTTAATTAAATGACTGAATATTTCAAATCAAAAATGAATATAACATAGTAAAAACCGATTAAGATAAAGAAGATATGATATGTTTTTTTTCATTCATTACATCTTCCATAATTTGTTCACTTAAAGTGTTCAATCTAGTAATTGGTTCGATTAAGGTAGTCTCACTTATTATAGGAGGAATGACAATCGAAATTTTGGGCTATCGTTTTCTTGAAGTTGCAGTTTAGTTTGAACTTTAGATTGTGGTATGGAGTTAAATTTCTTCGACTTCAAACATTAGACCTTTGTGTTTCAACCTGTTTGTAATCCTTTTTCTTTTTGAACTTCATAATTTATTGATATTAATAGTTAAGGTCATAATTGTATACAAATTCTAAAAATTGTGGACAGTATGAAAATACAACATGTTGAGTATAACGGAAAGCCTCTTTAGATAAGGCATCTGCACATCGATTGCCTTTACGAGTTTGGAAGTGAACCTGAACATATTGGAACCCATGTTGCCTATGCCTAAAATCATCATAGTAAGCATGTGTCTTGAGATTAGTACGTTTGCCTTAAATAATCTCAGTAACATGGATATTGTCACCTTCAAATAAAAGTTGTCTATAGCCAAGTCTCCAAGCCATTTGGATCGAATGTAGAAGTCCTGCAAATTCATTTTCCACTGTAGTAGGGCGAATATGACTATGAGACATACCACAATGAAGGAGATGACCTTGCCAACCACGAATGATCCAGTCGATACCAAAACGATTAGTATTAGGATCAAGAGCAGGGTCATAATTACATTTAAAAGTGTGTTGTACCGAAGGGGAACAAGATGAGTCTACTAGAGTTTGTGCGGAGGATACATTAGCATTTGCTTGAACTGTAGAAACCTCTAACCATTCAGTTACATCTTAATATGTGAGTTGGATAGCACTGAAAGGTTGATAACAGTCTTATTAAAGAATAATAGATTCCGTGATTTCCATCTCTAGAGAATGAAATAGGGAAGCAAACACTGCAGAGGTGGTAACTGGTTCAATAAAGTTTGTTTCATAATCGCCAATATGACATAAGCTATTGTAAGATTTGAATTCAGACAGTCATCAATGGGAAGGAGATTAAGCGTCAGGCTGCTTTGGCATACAGACAAGTGAAGAATGTATGTAAGGAAGATTCATGTCTTGTTAAACACCCGAGACAAAGTAGATCAACTTGTAAACCTCTACAGTCAAGATTGCCTTTGGTTGCAAGTATATCAGACACCAAATCCCATAGAAAATGTTTCAGCTTTGGAGGGATGGGTAAAGACCATAAGAGCTTTGGGACTTTAGGAACAATATGGAGTGGTGGAAGAGTTGATGTAGAAGCTAGAGATTGAGTGGAGGCTTGAAGGTAGCCTAGCTTTGGTGTATAAGTGCCATCCTCTGCAAATTCCCATACCAAAACATCGTCTCTGGGTGTATTAGCAATAAACAGTTGTTTGATAAGAGGGATATCTTCCTCATGAATAAATGTGCGTAAAGCAACCTCATCCCAAGTAAACGATCTTGTATGCAGTAATGATGAAACTGTAAGGTAAGGGTTGACGCCAGGTTGGACCCTAGACAGACGCGGTGGTTGGATTGGAGGCCAGGGATCCACACTTATTCGAGTTTGATAACCATTCCCGATGCGATGACGCAATCCCATAGAAAGACGAGTTCGACCAGCCATTAAAGAGGACCAAACAAAGGAACACGTTTTGGTAACTTTGGCCTCAAAAGTACTACCATGAGAATGATATTTTACCTTTAAATACAGAGAGACCAAGCGCTATGGACGATGATACAATTTCCAGACCTGATTTGCTAATAAATTTTTGTTAACCAGTCGTATATCACGAAAGCCCAAGCCACCGGCAGACTTAGTGTGAGCCAAACAATGCCAAGCTAACCAATGAAGCTTTTTTGTCTCACTATTGGAACCCCACCAGAATCGTGAAATAGCTTTGTTTAGATCATCACAGACTGTTTTTGGCAGTAGGAAATAGTGCGTTGTATAAACAGGTAGTGCACAGAGGACGGACTTAATAAGAATCTCACGGCCAACCATAGTGAGAAATTTATTCTCCCAACTACGAATGTGTTGATGTAATCGCGTAATCATATCTTGGAAGTTACAGACTTTGTTTTGAGTAAAATTTTTGGGAAATCCCCAATACTTACCTAACCCACCGCATTTATAAATTCCAGTAATAGATTGAATGGCTTGTTGTTGAAATTCGAAAATTCTGGATCCAAATATGATGTTAGATTTCTCATAATTAATTCGTTGACCTGAGACCGTCTCATATGCAATAAAGATATGTTTTAGTTGCATTGCATTGGATCTATTATCCCGACAGAAGAAGAAAGAGAGTCATCCGCGAAAAAGAGATGCGTTAACATAGGACCCGTCTTACTAAGTTTGACACCTTGTAAGAGTCCATCACGAACAACAGTCTTAATCATAAAACCAAGCATACTGGAACAAATAATGTACAAATATGAGGATAATGGATCGCCCTGTCGAAGTCCTCGACATGGACGAATAAACTCATAAGGGCTTCCATTAATAAGAACAGAATAGGTAACAGACCGTATACAGATCATGAGCAACTTAATCCAATGCGAATGGAAACCTTGATGTCGCAACACCTCCTCAAGAAAATCCCAATCTAAACGGTCATAAGTTTTACTCATGTCTATTTTGATGGCCATAAACGAATGAGAAAGATGTTGTTGACCTTAAGTGAGTGAAATATCTCTTGTGCTATCATAACGTTGTAAGATATGTAGCATTCAGAGACAAATGTAGCTTGTTCCTCATCAACTAATTTTGGGAGAAGTGGTTTCAGAAGATTGACCATAATCTTTGAAATAACTTTATATAGAACCAGTCACAAACTAATGGATCGGAAGTCTACCATAGTCTTAGGAGACGAAGTCTTGGGAATTAAGCAGAGATTTGTGTGATTAAGTCCTTGTGGTAATTCGCCTGTAGTGAAAAATTGATGAACCATAATACATACTACATTTTTCACGATTGACCAATAACGTTGATAAAAGGAAGCGGCGAAACCATTCGGACCTGCTGCTTTATCAGCTCCAATCCCAAAAACAGCGGTTTGGATCTCCAATTCTATAACCGGTTTGAGCAGATTTAGATTATTTGCATCAGTCACTCGAGGAGTAAACCCTTCCAATATATAAGCACAAGATAGCTCTGAATGAGAAGAAAATAAGTTGGTAAAGTAAGAGACAAATTGCTTTGCAATATTCTTATTTCCATAGACATTATGACCTTCTGATGACTGAATAAAAAGGATTCGATTTCGAGCAATCCGGTTTTTAAAACAAGCATGGAAATAACGAGTGTTGCAATTGCCATCACACAACCATTAAACGCGACTTTTAAGCCTCCATAATTTCTCTTCATCGACGTAAGCTCTGTGTAAATCTGAATAAAGCTGTTTCATATCGCCTGGTGAAATATTAGATGAGAGTAAAGCTTCATCTATGGCCTCAATACCTTGTTTGATACATAAACGGGCATTACAAAAATGTGTCTAGTTCCAATGAGATATAGATCAACGTATACTACGTAAACATGAATTAACCGGATCCCCGTCAGTGGCCGCTGCAGACCAAGCCTCCCGAATAACATATTCAAAAAAGCAAAAATAACGAGGGCGATGTTCAAGTACCTTGCGAATCTTGATGATTAATGGGTGATGATCAGAACCTGTTTTCTCAAGACACTCTGTAACAGAAGCATGGAACTGAGATAGCCATTGAGGATTGGCCATAGAACGATCGAGCCAACACTGAATTGTTTGTTTATAGCGAGTCCCTGACCAAGTCATATTGTTCCCTCTAAACGGTAAATCTTCAAGTTGACAATGATTAACCATGTTTCTGAAATTTGTAAAAGTAGATTATGTACGCACCCGACCCCCTATCTTTTCCGGATTACTAAGAATTTCATTAAAATCCCCTATCAATAACCAATGATCATTTTGAGTAACAACAAGTCGTTTTAATTTTTCTCATAGGTGATGTTGAAGGGCTTGAATGGGAATTCCATAAACACATGACAAATAAAAGGAAAAACCGTTATTATTGACTTGAACATCCAACATACGAGAATCCATAGATAGGATAAATACATTAATAGAAGACTTCCATAATAAAGCTAACCCCCCCCCCCCCCCCAAACGCCTATAGGCGATNTACATAATCAAGCCCCAAAACGAGAAGCAACATCACGAACTTTGTCATCCGGATTCTTAGTCTCCACTAAAAAGAGTATGTCCAAGGATACTTCGATTGCATTCCTATAAGGCGTCGAACTACCGTGAACTCTTTCAAACCCCGGCATGGCACATCCGGTGACTTATGGCGCACTGAACTATCACCTTGAGAGTGTCCTTGAGTCGGCTTTGCGGTTTCACGGACAGGGGGAGAAGTAGAAGTACCCGCATCAGCATCCTGAAAGATGAACCAATTACGGATCTCAAGGGATTCTACACGATGGCAATGTCTCTTCAACAGACTTTCATAATCGCCATTCACTTCATATGCTTGTTTCAGATCAGAGCAAATTAGTAAAGGAGAAGCAGTACCATTACCAGTATCATCTTGCAACTTGCGCTTTTTAGAGGATTGGCCTGATTCGGAATCATCAACAACAGGAGGCGAAGGCAAAGTTGCATCAGAGGTCGGGTTTGTCGCAGAGGAAGGAGTCTGTTTGTAATCCTTTATGCAATGTATGTTTTAGTTTCATGACTTTCCTTGTTGCACTATGTTTCCGAAAAAAATTGATTTTTTGCACCGACTTTGATTTTCACATAGTTTTGTATCTAAATTGGTTATTATGATATCATGACTAGGTGGGAAAAAAAACAAAGTTTATCTCCTGATTGGGAATTCGTAGGTTATTGTTTTCTTTGAACAACTTAAATTCTCAACTAATTTGTTTCAACTTTCATGACTTGTCATTAAAGTGTTACAAATCTTCAGATTTATTGAATATCTCTCCTTGTTGGCACTAATTTATCAATAAATCCAAATGTTTTTATAATATTTGAACATATAAAAATTAATAAATTAACAAAACCGTGTGTTTTTTATTCCTCGCTAAGAAACGAATTTGTTTCCTTCCTCACTAAAATCATTCTCTTGTATTTTAAGTTTCATCAGAGAGAAGAAACCTTTTCGTCATCTTCAAATCCCTAAAGATTTGAAACAATCAAGCTATGCAAGATCCTTCTCGACCCGCACCCACACCCACACCCGCTACTGGGTATCCATACCCATATCCTCCTCCGTCTCAACAACCCGCCGCTTCCGCCAACGGTTACCCTCCCAACGCCGGAACCGCCTACCCTTACCAAAACCACAACCCTTACTACGCCACTCAGCCTAACCCACGCGCTATCCTTCTCCGCCGTCTCTTCATCGTTTTCATGGTGTTTCTCCTCGTTTTAGGACTCATTCTCTTCATCTTCTTCCTTGTTGTTCGTCCTCAATTACCAGATGTTTACCTCAACTCTTTCTCCGTCTCCAATTTCAATATTTCCAATAATCAAGTCACTGGTAAATGGGATCTCCAACTTCAGTTTCAAAACCCTAACTCTAAGATGTCGATTTATTACGACACTATCATCTGCTCTCTCTATTTCCACCGTGATTACCATGACTACCATGAGTTTCTCTCTGAAACGCGTCTTCAGCCTTTTGATCAAGGGAAGAAAGATCAAAAGCTAATCAACGCTACTCTATCTGTTGCGGGTACTTACGTTGAGAATCGATTAGTTGATTCAATCGGGAAAAAAAGAGCGGCGAAAGGTATTGTTGAGTTCGATCTGAAGATGGGTTCTTACGCTACTTTCCGGTACGGTGCTTTTCGGAGGAGGAGATACGTCGGGATTATGTGTGGTGATGTTGAAGTCGGTGTTCCGGCGAGTAGTAGTTCCGGGAAGATGGCTGGTTCGTCAAAAAGATGCAAATCTTATTGAAATTGAGAAGTGAGTTGTTTCTTTCTCTAGAAAAATCAGATATGAATGCTTACCTTAGGAAGGATATTACAGTTGGGGAATTTTAACCAAACTTTAGTTTTATTCTCTTGAATCTTTTCTCTTTCTTATGTTTCTTGTGAAGAATGTAAATTGACTATGATTTTACATTATGGATGATGAAATATTGATGACAAGAATCGGATTTGATTAGCTATTGTGTTGTGGATGTTTGGTGTTTCAATTCTTGAAGATGATGCAACTTCAACAGTCTCTAGTATGCTTAGTAGTAGTATTTGATGTTGTTAATATTGTTTTTGGTGATTCTTACATTTGAGTATTTTGACCTGCATAGGAATTATATTGTTTCATGATTGATGATAATGAGTAGTCTATGGAGTAATTGGTACTTTTGTCTTGTTGATAAAATTTCTTGTGATGACTCTTTCTCTTAATATGTTACTTTGGAATTCAACTCTATAGAGGTTGTAGAATGCATAAAGGTTGAATCTTTAGGTTAAAGAGTAGCCAATAGGGATGCTTTACTCTTATTGGAGAAGACTGAAAATTAGTGGGGTTCATTGGGTTATTAAATGATTATTAGTATATCATGCTTTTGCTCAACTCTGTGGTAAATCCATGTTCTGGTCTTTGCTAGAAGTTTTGTCTTGGTCACTCAAGTGATAGTGATGGACTAATTGACTATAGTAGTATCTAGAATTTATGTATGCAGCTGAATAATGATTTGTGCACATGTAGAAGCTGCTACTATTGTTTGAGTGTGGTTAGTAAATGAGATGATCATGAATGGATCTAGTTTCTTTGGTAAGATTTTAGACCTTAGTTCATTAATGTGTTTAGATTGTTAGTGATTTGAAATTTTAGGTGGGGTTTATTTTTCTGCATTATTTATTCACACGGTTACTCTCGACTTTATATTATCTGCCTCCTCAAGAATGTTCTATATGATTTTCTTTTTGGAAATAGACTGAATTGTTTAAAATTTTGTTCTTTTGTTAGACTCGTGTTTGGTAAGGGTCGAAGTAATTAAAATATAAAGATGTATAAAACAACCGACATGAGCAAATCATAGTCGCATGGTAACAAATAGACAACTGTTGGACTTAAATATCTTATTTACAACAAAAATAAAATGATAATTATAAGTGGGTGTTATTGGTTATAGGATTCTAATAGATTTGGAAATCTAAGTGAAATCATGTGTTATTGGATTAATGATTATAGAATTCTTTTTGAAATCATGTGTAATTTGTTTAATGATTTGTAAATACTTGTTAAAATACAATGTTATTTGTTTAATGATTTGATATTGGATTAAAAATTCTACTTTGTATTTTAATGGATTTGGAAGGATTTCAAAGCCAAAAATACAAAGTACCAAATTTAAACATAAATAATGGTATTTGAAAATCCAATATTATAAAATCCACATATTAAAATATCATAACATACACTTCCTAAGACGTTAAACAAGGTTATTCCTTAGGGAAAACTTTATTATACATATCGGGAAAAATACTAAATAAATCTCTAACTTACTCCATCTATTTCATAATAGATGATTGTTTAGAGTTTTCATAAATATTAATAACATAATGATTGAAACTCTTTCTTTAACTTATCTTAACATTATTTTTAAAATTTCAATGTTTAGAAAAATTAATATTGTGTTTTTTTATTTCTCTTTATTCAACTATTGGCACAAAAGATGTGACAATGATTGTTTTGAGTGAAAATGTGTGTTTGATTAGTTTTGAGAAGAGAAAAATATTAAGTAAAAAGCAAAAATATAAAACAAAAATAAAATCTAGAAAATCTTCTACTAAGAAACAGAGGGGGAAATTATTTTAAGCAAAAAAAGTATAACCATTTTAATCCTCAATTTTTTGTTTGAATTCATTTAAATACTCAATTTTCGGTGAATAGACTCAACAATTAACACCGTTAAATAAACTTAAACAGAGTTAATTGACTCTGTTAATTTAATTACTTTTTTGCTGAAAATAAAAAACCCTGACTGCATTTTAAGAATACCAAATCCTTTTTTTCTCATCTTTGAACATCTAGGCAACTGGGTTTGGGTGTGCTTCGATACGCTGAGCTGCAAGTATTTTTTTCATCGTCTTCAATCATCTCTAGCTTAATGTACTCGTTGTTTCTGTTAAATTTCGTCTACAAATTTTTGATTTCTAGGTTATTTTAGTTAGTATTCGTGACTCGTCTCAAGGTTTCGTTTTCCAATAGTGTTATATGGCTTATGTATCAGTCATTTCACACAATGCTTCCATAGGGAGTTCAAAACAACTTTATGCTTTTGAATCTTCTTTGGGAAGCAGTAAAATGTCCCAAAATTTAATGCAAAAATCCTTGAGATTATCCAGCTTGCAACGGTTTGGTATGCTAGTTCCATCTTCTAAAAAAAAAATCCTTGAACTATAGAACATGCTCGTGCTTACCAAATTCAAAAAGCAAACGAATCACAATTCGAGGTCATGACCAGCAAAACAAAATTGCTAGTAGATATTAGATGCCGTTCTTGTTTATGTCATGGATGGGAGTTATATGGTTTGACTTGTAGCCGTGTAGTTGCAACATTCCTCTCTTGTTAACAAAACGTTTACTGGTTCACAGATAGTTACTTCATCGTGGCAAATTACATACGAAATAACGCAGAAACTATATATATATAGTTCCGGAAAAAATCATGTGGTAAAAATTAGAACCTGACAAAGAAATTGGTGAAAATTGCAAAAACTATACATTAAATTTCCAGTGAGAATCAATTAAATTTCTTAGTATCAACTTATATCTTTCTTTTATTAAGTAAAACCTTCCAAAAAACAGAGTATACATGGAGATTTTGGTTAAGATTTAACAATCTCACTCTCATCTGTTTTCTCCACTCTCTCTTCTTGGCCGCAAGCTTCGCTCATTTCCATCGGTCCCAGCGGCTAGCTTTGGCCGGCCGGCACCACCCCTTCTTTTACTTTTCAGTTAGGTTTTTTTGGCGACTATATACTCCGATTTTGGGTTTGGAGTTTCTCTTTACTCTCTTTTTCTCTCAGCTTCTCCCTTTTCACCTTTGTTTCCTCCACATGCATGTTCACGGGCTTCTCAGATCTGCTGTTTTAAAGACCTTAACTCCGGTGAAGCTTGCCCTCTTGATGAGATTTGGCTCTCTCTAGCGTATGTGGCTTTCTATTAGTCAGATCTACCGTTTGGCTACATGCATGCGACAGTTTCATTCTCTTGGTGATTCCGGTTATTGGTGGTGGTTTCGGGTTACGAGTGAGAATTTTTGGGTGAATGAGGTAGTCGATCTCCTTCTCGGTAAATCGGCGGTTTTTGGATCCGGCGCAGCGGATCAAACACTAATGGTGGAGACTCCTCTGTCCGAAAGCGATTTTCTCTCAGCCAGTGAAAAATTACCTTTTGAAGCTCCGGCAATGGTGAAGATAGGCG
This sequence comes from Iberis pinnata, assembly GCA_900406425.1. Classification (NCBI taxonomy): domain Eukaryota; kingdom Viridiplantae; phylum Streptophyta; class Magnoliopsida; order Brassicales; family Brassicaceae; genus Iberis; species Iberis pinnata. The sequence continues at coordinate 24,806 of OVBE01003156.1, forward strand.
ACGCGATTTCATCTCTGGCGGCTAGGACAACCTCAACTTTGGGTTCAGAAATGGGCCGGCCTGCGAGGCCCATTTTCATTTTGTCAATCCCATTTATCGTTTTTCTTTTATTTTGTAGTTATGTAATTATTAAGGTTTATAATAATGTCGACTTATTGTATTTCGATAAGAAGAAACAGATTCGATCGGGTATATCTCTGGTACGAAAATTCCTGATTCATCGGGTTAGTTTATGTCTGTCTAGAAAGTTAAATTTTTCTAGAATCTGTGGTTCTTCGGGACTCTTTCAACTCCAATTAGGAGTAGATATTTCCTCTCATTTTGAGAGCAACTGCCTCTTGTGGACCTGTGTACCTTCCCCCTAGTGGGATCTGTAATACCCTTTATGGGTATGTTCTCTTTTTAATCTAATATAATACAATTGACAAAATAAAAACATGGAGATTTTGGTTAAAACAAAACAAAATGGTCATTGGTTAAAATAATAAAAAGTAAAACAAGGAACATCCCAAATAATAGGGATCAAAGTTATCTTAGTACAGTACAAATAGAAGAGGCATATACATTGTCTCATAAAAGAAAACGAATTCAACCATGGATTTCACCTTAATAGTTTTATCAATCTTACTCTTATGTCGCTTTATGAATCCCAAACGCTAAACAATTCATTGTCTCGTAAAAGAAAACAAATTCAACAATGGATCTCACCTTAATATTATTAATAACAACACGACAAACTTTACTCTAATTTTGGTAATCTCGTCCATTGGAATTATTTTAGTTGTTGGATTTCATTATCGTCTTAGAAAGCTACGTCACTCTAAAAACATCCCTCATCTCAAATTGCCTTAGAAATTTAACAGAAACAAGTATACTAAACCAGCGACGATTTAAGACGGAAAAGCACCGGAGCACACCCAAATCCAGTCGCGTGGATTTTCAAAGATGAGAAAAATTGGATTTAGGATTCTTAAAAGGCAATCGTGATTTTTTGTTTTTTGGAAAAAAAATTACATTAATAGAGTTTTAGGTTTATTTAACAGTGGTAACTAGAGTCTAAAACGGAATGGTCAATGAAAATTGAGTATTTAAATAGACTAGTGTTTCATCCCACGCTACGCGTGGGTTATGCCATTATATTTATTCAGATTATTACGAATTTCTATTATAGCGTTTGTGATGATATATGTATGTTGTATTTGTGTTTGTAGTGTAAGAACGAGAATATGAGCACACAGAGATTTAACGAGGTTCAGCAATATGCCTACGTCCTCAAACCAATCACCAGAGATTTATTAGAAAAACTTCCAACAAGATCTTGTCTAATGGAATTATTCGACACTAAGACACTCCTTAGTTCGACACCAATCAATCTCTATCCTATAATGAGACACAAACGTCTCTAATACAGATACAAGAATCAGAACACTTAGGTCTTTCTCCTAATTCTATCCTTGATCTAAAATACCTCATGATTCAGAAGGTAACACATTGGTTTAAGTGTCTCACACACTCGATATGCACCTTTTTCCAGAGACCGATCTTCAATAAAATTGAGCCTTTTCTTTTCTGATCGGCTACCCTAATTTGACTCATATATCTTGTATTTATAGCATCCAAGACGCAGAAACTTCCAATATTCACCAAAGATTTAGATAAGAGAATATCTTAGAAAGATATAAGAATATCTTAAATCTCCTTTTCCTTGTAACAAACAATATCTTCTATCCAAAGATTTAGCTTTATCTCCAAGCTTCACTTCCACGTCATCTTCAATTATTCCCTTGAATTTTCGGACTCAACATGTAGTTTTTTATTTATTTTTTGTTATATTTTTCTTTTTAATTTGTTGGTGTTTCTTTCATTTATATTTTAGTTATATAATGTTGTTATAGCTGAATTTTCGTTTTTTTTTTTGTTTATATAAAATATTTTCTTACAAAAATTTAACATTAAGTAATCATTTATGATTTTGGATATATATTCTTGATTCTTCCCTTATATATATATTCTTCTATTTTACCTTGATTTATGTTTATATTTATAAACATAAATATAACTTCTTATATATACTCGATTATTATTTCTTAAATTAATGTTAAACGAAGTGAAATGTGTACTTCATAATTTGAGGATACATTAATCCCATGTTATATCATCAAGCAATTGCAGAGAATATATATCTTCCCCAATATTTTTTAATTCTCGGGTCTCGCCTTCTTCTTCTCTCTTTCTTGTGTTGTAGCTATTTCTTTGGATTCTTAGGCACAATTTTTCTTAGATATCTTTATCTTAAAATCTCAGGTCCAGTCCTGCTCTAGAATACTTGAATAATACACTTGCATGCTGAACAGAAGGTAAATAATTTCCTTTCTATAGACAAAAAAGCCATTTTCCCACTCCAAAGTTGTGATGCTCCGAGGAATACGGTTCTTCATGTCCTAGAAGACACTTCTTTCAAATATTTTCAGGGAAGATGAATAAATAATGAAACAAATCATTCATTGCATATAATGATAGTAAACAAAATCATATAAAAAAGTATATAGCATCATGTTTTAGCATCCTCATCCTTGTATCTCTTGCTAAAACATATATACGATTAGTTTACTACTCTCACCTTGACCAAATCCATTGCAACATAGAGAGTGAAATATCAAGTTACCTCTTTAAAGCCATGATGGGTGAGAAGATGAGGTTTTATTCGTGACGGAGCTTCATGGGTATTCCAAGGCGTCAATGGAGGAGTACGACCGATCGATCTCCTTGGTGTCATCGGAGGAGTAGTAACGAATGATCTCAGATTTGTGAGTTAGAGAGTTGCTTTTCTCGGATATTGGTTTTCTGGAAATCGCATGTTATACTGCTTAAGTCCGACATGGTTGTAGCAGATAGGCAGGAGGTGAAGAGTTGCTTTTCTCAGATCGACCATGGCTTCTTCGTTTTATAGAAGAGACGATTTCGAGTCTGAGAAGCAGTTAAGTATTGAGGAAATTGGAAGGTTTAGATGAAGATATAATGATGGAGAATTAATTCAG
>OVBE01003157.1:4166-27838 GCA_900406425.1 Iberis pinnata
AAAAAAAAAAAAAAAAAAAAAAAATTAAGTTATTGGTAAGAAGTATATAGGCTAGCAATCTTAATCTTACCTTCTACCTATATGAGATAAGTGTGAACCCTTCTCCACCTTAAGGTTTAAATAAGTTTAATCTTGTTGATAAACCACAACCAACTATTCTGATGCTTCACTTGCACGACTGTCCAAGCAGCATGGTAGTATTGATTGTTTTCATCTCTTCCTACTGCTACCAATAGCTGACCTTTAATATTGTTCTTCAAGAATAACCCACCAATACCTACAATTAGATGGCATTGTGTAATCCAAGATCTTTTCAATCCTTCAAAGCATACATATATTTTGTCAAATCTAAGCCCTATCAACACTCGTGACTGTCCCTATTTCAATAGTTGAACCTGGATTTGAGCTGCCAAAAACTGAACACACAATTAGCCAAAAAAAAAACACCAAAATAATATGGAGATCGGTGTACTTACTCTAAAATCTCTAATTTGTAGTCACTTAGTCTTGCAAATTGTTCATCATTTTCATCTTCAATGCTTTTGTCTTGCCCTTTCGACATTGATCATTTGAAACAACTATATTAGAACGCCTTTAAGTGCATCTTGTATAACTTTTTGCTGTATTTTAAGATCTTTCATGATGTTATTCAAGAATAATTTAGCAATTATCCCATCCATGATTACCTTGATATTCTCATCTTTGATACATGTATGTGTATCATTCATAGTCTTTACCAAAAAATATTCGACATGCTTATCATTAGAGCAGTATATTCTAAATGGACAACCACCACCAATTTCACACCTCACTTCAGATTTATGGAATCGTCATCTAGTAAATTTAACATTCCATCCTTCTTTAAGTGCTTAATCAACTATTGCTTCTTTAAACGCATGAATAGTAAGATTGTGCTTATTTTATTTCTCTACTTCTTTTCTTGTACCAATCATGATGTTTTCAACATCTCCTTCCACGCAATTAAAATTCATAGGTGTAGCTTCTGAATTTTCATGCTCTTCCTCATCCACAAAGTCTGCCACATTTTCTTCTACCCGACGTTCCTCTTCAACAATTTCACTGTCTCCATCACGGTTCACTTGCTCTTGTCCACCAGTTCAATCATCACGGTTCACTTGTTCTTGTCCACCAGCCCTATCATCACGATTGACATCCTTCTCCAATGCTATCAACCTCATATACCATTGATCTACAAATATTTTATGGATCATCAGCCTTCTCTGTAAAGAACTCTATCATTTTTTTCTACCTCGTAGCTTCACACATCTTCTCAAAATTACCAACTCCCTTCCACATCATTTTTAAATCTTGGAAGTTATCATACAGCAACTTTTACCAAATGTGATGATAAGAAAGAGAGATGTTAAGAATTTCCATCAAATTCTTGTAAATATCATGCGGCCTACTCTCAATCGTCTTTACATCTCCCACAATATATGTTGTGATATTCCCAAACTTCTCACTGTAATGGAAACTGAAGAACACAATATCACTCCAATCAAGAGAAAAACCACATAATCTTAGTTGAACATTAACATTTCATCAAACAGTTGATATACATAATTTAAAGAACATATTTAACCTAAAAAGTCGACTTTTTGCTTAAACACTCGGCCGAAATACTAAAGATACACCTAAATGAAATCGTGTAAAACTTTACATATTTCATTAAAATACTCGAAATGTCACTCAAATAAGAACTCATAAAAATACCTCCTTTTACCGAAGAACTTGCTTCCTAATTCATACACAATCGTTCAATATTGCTTGAGAAGTCAATCAATTTCTTTGCAAAGTAAAAAAGCGATTCTACTTTACTAAGAATTCAACCGAGTTCTTTGTTGAGGAAATTGCGTAAAAACAAAAATGAAAAAGACAAGAAGTCACATTTTGGGTAAACCTTATTTTTACTATACCAACAAAATGACGTCATATCTTACTTAAAAAGAATTTACCTTCTCTTTTATTGTTTGTAATTTTATGATTTTGGTTTTGGATTTTTTTTTTTTTTTCAAACCTATTTCCTAAGGCTTTGCATTCTTCAAAAATGATAGTTTCAACAATTTTTCAGTAGTTGACCTTTTTGTTTGATCTTTCACAAGGCACAATGCTACCATTTCCTTAAAGGATTTTTAAAAATTACATATTCAAATAACATATGTATTAATCTAGAAAGAACACAAGTACCTTTGTAAATGATTTATCACGGTCATAGTCACGGCCAAACAGTGCATTTTGAATGGTAAATATTAAGGGTAACCGTTACCAGAAACAAAGGAATAAAATATGTTTATGATACACATTTAAAAAGAAAAAGTAATAATTTATGAGATGATATTTTGAGAACGGTGCATGATCATGAGCCAACTCCAACACAACTATTTCAGAAGATAAAATTTCATGCTTGTAAAAAAAATACAGTGGATAAAGCCAACATAAAGTGTTAATGCATTTCTTTGATCCAATCAATTTATAAACATTTTTTACAATGGTTGCAAATGGTGGTGATTAAGAGGAATTAGTGGGATAAAGAGGAGAGAAAAAAAAAAGAGTGGAATACTTGTTGCATAAGGAAAAAAATGAACTAGAAAAATAGATCATTTGTAAAAATGAATGGTAACTATGTAGAAGAACATAGAGGAATAGAAAAAATAATATTAAAATTGTTTCTACAATATAATAAGTTATAAGTATTGAATATTCAAAACTAAATTCAAATATATGAAATAAAAAAATAAAATAAAACTAGCTAAATTTTATTTAAACAATTAACTACTAAAAAGCAAAATAAAAAAAATAAAAAATTTAACGTTAACGACGATGTCGACATTGATATGTAGACCACATTTGTTCAGCTATTTGATCACGAATAATTTTCATATAATTTCCTGCTTCTGCTTCTTCTTCTACACCAACACTTTGATCATCATTTGCATCATCATTGACATTACGTTGTCCATGTAATTTTCTTCTTAATTCAGCTTCATCAAAATCTTTATCTTCAATATTGTTCATGCGAATAAAATTATGAAGTCCCATTGTAGCAAATATGACACGTCTTTGCACTGCGATGTTATATCTTAGAAATTCATTTAAAACCCTCCATGTTTTCTTCCACACCCCAAATGTCCGTTCTATAACTGAGTGAAGTGATGCATGCCATCTGTTAAACATTTCTTTACTGTTTTTTGGCGGCTCGCCGTTCATAAATTCTTGTAGATGATATCTCGTGCCCACGTTACTTTGTTTCCTATAAGGAGCTAAATATCCACGTCTGTTAGCATATCCAGAATCTACAAGGTAATATTTACCCTCGGGAAGCTTTGGAAACATAGGATCATCTCGAATAGCAGTTGACAACACACGTGCATTATGAGCTGATCCAGCCATACCAACAAAACAATATGTGAAACGCATATCTAGATCGCACATAGCCAATACATTGAGGCTCGGATTCCCTTTTCTATTAATAAAACGTAGAGATTCTCGTCACGGAGTCACCATAACAGGCACATGTGTTCCATCTAATGCCCCCAAAAAATCCATTAAAATATGGCCAATATCGCTTATCTCCTTGTAGTCGGATTGATTGAAATTCCATTTCATGTGGTGTCCTTGGTCGTATGTAATCTACCGCCATTCGTTCCATTGCTGCAAGTACTTCATGAAACTTCCGACATATCGTCTCTTGCGCATGCCCAAATCTTAGACCAAGATCACCCTGAGTGTCATTTTGTCCACATAGGATGAGAAAAATTGCCGTCAACGGCAATATTTTGTGTGTCTTGTAAGCTATAATTATGTTTTAATATCTCACACAAACGTGTAAATGCTATTGGACTCATCCTTATAAGCATTTGACATGAGCTTTCATGTTCATAAGTTTGTCGTTGAATTATCTGCCATCCTTTGCCTCTGTCTTGATTCATTGGTTCTTTGCAGAAAAATTTTCCATAATATTCCAACATAGGAGAAATGTGAGCTTTTATAATTTCATCATCTTCCAACAATAACAACTCCACAATTTCTTCATTCGACAAATTTGCAATTCCACGTAGATGCAATTCGGCAATACAAAGAAGCTGAAAAATAAGAGTTGAAAAATATTAAAAATATATATTACGACATAAGTTTTATTTATTACTCAATAAAAATATAACACACCAATATATCTTTCAATTTTATTATTATTAAAAATAGAAAAAGAGAACAATAGCTAACTAGTTTGTGCTAGATCTAGTTTCGCCGATTGAATTAGATGACACAACTCCAAGCAAAGATGAGAAAGTAGTCCCGGAAGATCCGAAATCAAACATTTCATATCCCGGACAAAGACTTGAAGAAGTGTTAGTGTTTATTCTTGCCATGTGTGTAGATGGAAGTGAAGAAGTTGTGAAGCTATTGGTATCCCACAGATTGATTACATCACATGGATAACCGTGTCTATCAACTCCAGTTAGCCTTTCTAGAAATCGGATTTTATTATCTTCACTCCTTAATTTCATGAAGCCATCACGAACATCTTCATCATTCATCAGCAACCTATTTGCTGTCCACCAAAACTTTCCCATAGCTTCAACTGTCAATGTCTCCAAAACAGCTAAAGCATCACCAAAAGTTTCCTTTGAATTATTTCTTGACCGTAAGACATCTAGAAGGCTTGTTCGAGATTCTTCGAGACATTGAAATCTAGTTTGAACTTGAGTTTCAAAGTTGGTTCTTTTCCGATTTGTACGCCTAGTTGTTGTCGTTCGAACACTCAAATTCGATTTATTTGTGCGTGGTGGTGAACTTTATAGTTGTTCTTTGATACCAAGGAGAGCTGCTTGACTGGCTCGTGGAAATTCATCATCAGAAGATAACTCTAATGGAAATTTGGATCCATTGTCTTCTGATGTTCCATCAATTGCTAATTCATCATCGCTTTCTTCTTCTTCAAATATTTGTTGGATGTGTGTACGTAGAGTATGTGGAGAATAACGATCATCTTGCTCAAGATCATGTTCACCAAAAATCTGATCAAGTAATTCTTTGAAAGGAAGTGGTTTTTTTTGCAACACCCGTACGAACTTTTCATTTTTTCCAAATTCCTATAAAAGAACTAATTATCAATCAAATTTACTTTATTAATTAATTAAATTTATATATTAGTGTTTTTATACTCACTGCAATTTGGTCGCTCCACCAAGATTCAGGCATATTAATCTTTCCATCTATAACCGAAATACCGGTACGCTTGATTAATATATTGTTATACTGCCACAATTTTCGCATGTAGTCAACTCTACTTTTCATCTCTGGCTTCCATCTGATTTTTATGCCGGTCTATCGTAAAACTTCTCCTCTACTCTCCGTTTTCCGGGATTGTCAGGTAGTCTTATGGCATAATTTTTTGCTTTGAGTTCGTTGTTCACAAGCTCGAGAAAAATTTGATAATTTTTTTTACTCCAAACAGATTGTTTTAAATTAAAAATATACTATAAGCTATTCTTTTTTCAATTAATAATATATTAGAAATAACTAAATTATATATATGTATATTGATTTATATTAGATCGATAGATATTATGTATTTTACATAATAATTTCAATTTTCTTTTTAATTGTAAAAACTTAGGTTATTTGGCCCGTATAATTATATAAATATATATATATATATATATATATATATATTTATTTATTTCAATTTTTAGTAATATCATGTTTCTCTTTTATCTTCAAAATATTATTATTTTTACATTCTAATTTTACTTTTTTATGCTTTAACAATTGTTTTGGGTAAGATGATGTTCAATATTCATTAATTAATTAAGTAATTGTCAAACTACTAAATATTAATATATTTTTATTAAATATATTAAAAATTGATAGATTTATGTTAAAGAAAAATATGTATGCTTGACATCTTACACTTTTTCCGTTTTCATTATATATTATATGGCGTGTGATAATATTGAAATATATAAACATTTTGGTATGAAAATATTATTTTTTTTAGAAGCCTAATTATTTGACTAAACTTTTATTTATGTTCAAATGTATCTTGAATTCTTGTTCTTGCCTTATTTAGTGGTGACGCCAGAGATTTCAAATATATATATATTGACAAAGAGACTTGTATTTAGTTCAAAGATTCAACATAAGAATAGATAAGGATTTTCTTTTAAAAGACCTAAGTTTTAAAAGTTTATATAATAAACTAATTTATATAAGTTTTATAAGTCTTAAGAACTTTTATAAACATTTATAAACACCTAAAAATCTTGTTTTAAATCTATTTATAATTTTTTTAAAAATATTTGTGTTCATGATATCACTACAATAAACTAATTTATATAAGTTTTATAAGTCTTAAGAACTTTTATAGACATTTATAAACACCTAAAAACCTTGTTTTAAATCTATTTATAATTTTTAAAAAATATTTGTGTTCATGATATCAGTGTATAACTTTATAATTCATATTTTAAATGATTGATAGTTTTCATATTATATTAGTTTTTATAGAATTCATTATATATTCTTGTGAATTAATTTTACCATATTTTTTCTCTAAGCGTATATAATTTTTTTATATATGATTATTGTTTGTAATTCTAAAGAAATTCATTGTATCCATATAATAATGTAGTGAAACTTACAGATCCTTCACGAGTCGTATTAGCATCATCAATGGATTTATCTTTTCTTTTTGGCCGGTCTCCATTACTTGATCTACTGTTACCTCCTCCATCTTTATTCCTCATGTTTTTGTTTCCAAACACAAAAATAAAAAAAATTTAAGAACATGTATATATTCAAATAAGCTACAAACTCAATAAAATTATGGAGAAGAAACTACAATAAAAAAAAAGAGGAGACGAATGAGAGGAGAAGAAATGAAAAATTTCAACCTAGTTAAATTTAGGTTCAATGAGCATTCAAAAAAATTACCTTTCACGCATCTGAAAAAGTTAATTTTTGTAAAGAGAATTTCTCAAGCTCACAATTTTAGTTTAGGATGCTTTCCATTAAGTTTATTTATATGAATACATATGATTTTTTTTACCTGATTTTAAGTAAGATATGTTTTTGAACAATTCAAAATAATATATTTAATTTGTAACAAAAATTTTGAAACAACCAAAATTGTTTGAATTTTTCTTCTATTTAACCATTTTGAAAAGCTAAAAAATGAAACAAAAGGCTTATAAAAAATAAATCTGAAAATTAAAAAAAATGAGAAAAGATGTTCCACTCACGTTACTCTCCTCATTTTAGGAGGAAAGATTTTAGCGTAATAGCATATTTTTCCTCTAATTAAATGGACCCCACTAATTTCTCTAGTCAAAAATTTTCATATGTAAAAATAGTTGAATCTAACTTAACTACCATTTACGCTCATTCTTATTCAGCTATATGTTCATCCATTTTCAGCCAATGTTGTTAGCATAAAATCAACTGAGAACAATGATAGTAGCATATAACCAAATAAAAGTGATAAAAATGAAAGGCCAAAATTTCAAAATTAAAGAGAAGGTTATGTGATCCTAGATGTGAGGATCAAGTCTATGAATGCTTCTCCAATGGTTGTGGTGATAATGATGGAGTAATTGATACTTCTAAGAGCTGCGGAATGACTCTTACACTATCTGAATTTGGCTTGTTATGCAGAATCAGATTCTGAACATAAACAAGACCAAAATGATAAAAAAAGATTCAAGAGATAATTCTTAGGTTTTTAGAAAAGATTTTGATGCTTTCTTTGATAAATTTCAACCAAATAAGTAGACAAGAAGGCTTTACATGCACAACTTCTTGGAAATCATAAAATAATTAATACTACGGTTGTTTTTGAAAATATAAAGCAAGACTAAAGTTTAACTTCAAAAATAAGATAAAAATAGATAGAAATGGGCATAAATATCATCAAGAGTCTTTTGTATAAATGTTATGAACAAGCCTCATCAAAAACCTTGTTTGGAAAACCCAATAGGACAAAACCAAACCAAGGAAAGGAATGCAAGGCACAACATCTCTCTTGATGACTGTCTAGGCAGTTTGTATCACAACCAATATGGTTCGATAAGCATACACTAGACTACCCTGGATAGTGCAAAGGAGTTGTTGTAGAGCTTGCTGAAATTTGACTTGTCTTGATCTAGTCATTGGACCGATTGGAACATTTATGTCTTTATTCCTTGCTTCCTCAAGTTCAAGATGCTCCATGGTTCCTTCTTCCACTTCATTTATGATGTGACCAGGATTATCTTTCTCGGCCAGGTTATGTGCTCTTAAAAGACAACGTGTTTTCATGCGCATTACAATGAAAACATGTCTAATTTCGTGGGCAGAATATATGTGTTTCAAATATAAAAAGTTTTCATGTCCTTACCTTAGGAATTTGGGCTTAAGATCTCACAAAAATTCAAGCCCTGGATGTTAGCTTTCTAAAAATCCCGAACTTATAACGAAAACCTAAGTGGTTAATCTTGTGCATTCATTTGAAGATAAAGAGTCATAGAAGACCAAGAGTTGGGTCAAAGAGTCAAAATATTCTCTTTTGAGTCTTGTGCGAAATCAATGTTTAGTCTAGTGACTCTATGTCTTATTTCCTTATTTCAATGGTTTGTAAATCAATGTAAAATTAATCCAATTTTTATCAACGAGTTTATAAATTTTAATCCTACTAGTGTGTAATATCTAGTAGCCTCTTGATCTCTTTGGTGTGTAATAACCAAAGGCTCATTAGGGTTTTTTAGTGTGTCATATCAAACATTTATCCGATCTCGTGGTGTATAATATCTAAGGATCACCTCTGGAGTATCAGAAGTCTTCCACAACTTCTGTGGTCCACTTTGATCCACGACTATCCGGCGAATCAACGGCTTATTCCACAACCCCTTGTGTGCCATTCGATCCATTAATATCTATCTTTTTGTTTATTTTTGTCTTTAACACACCTTCAAAGTATGTCCTTGGAGAGAATCTCATCATTTGGTATCAGATCAGACTCTTGAAGGTGCAAATAACTTGGATTTGTGGACAAATCCATTTAAAGGGAGAGGGGATGATGTGACCCGGATTAGCTTTCTCAGACAGGTTCTGTGCGCTTAAAAAGACCGCGTGTTTTCATGCATTTTCGGTACGTTTTTGGATTCAAACTCTTCATAAGAGTTGTACATATTTGAATTATTTTTCCAACGAGTCCAAGATCACAAAGAATGTCCGAATGGTTAAAGAGTTATGCGCGTTACAATAAAGACATGTCTAACGTCGCGGGCATAATATATGTGCTTCAAATATAGCAAGTTTTCAAGTCCTTACCTTAGGAATTTGGTCTTGAGCTCCGCATGAAAGTTGAAGCCCTAGATGTTAGCTTTCTAAAAAGCCTAAACTCATCACGGAAGCCCAAGTGGTTCATCCTATGTGTTAATTTGAAGATAAAGAGTCATAGAAGACCAAGAGTTGGGTCAAAGAGTCAAAGTCTTCTCTCTTGAGTCTTGTGCGAAATCAATGTTCAGTCTAGTGACTATTTGTCTTATTTCCCTATATAAATTATTTTTAACTCAATGTAATAATCATCCAATTTTTATCAATGGTTTATAAATTTGGATCCTACTAGTGTGTAATATCTAGTAGCCTCTTGATCTCTTTGGTGTGTAATATCCAAAGGTTCATTACGGTTTGTTGGTGTGTCATATCCAAAATTTATCCAATCTCTTGGTGTGTAATATACAAGGATCACCTCTAGAGTATCAGAAGTCTTTCGCAACTTCTATGGTCCGCTTCAATCCACGACTATCCGGCAAATCAAGGGCTTATTCTGCAACCCATCGTGTGTCATTCGATCCATTAATATATATATATATATTTTTGTTTATTTCTGTTTTTATGACACCTTCAAAGTAGGTCCTTGGATAGAATATAATCATTTGGTATCAGAGCAGATTTGAGGGATTGAATTGTGCGATTTTTTTTTAAAGGTTTTATTTCAAATTTTGTGAAACACTTTTTTTCTTTCTATCTATAAACCGCAAGGGGGCTAACCAATTTAATTAAATACAACTTAGGCCAAGGAGAAATCCAACTTAGGCCAAGGATAAATCCGGCTTGGCTGAGGAGAAATCCAGCCCTGGTGGTAAAGCTCCTTGCGAACAAAAATCTTGCAATCTTTCTATCTTTTCATGGGGTAAGGGTTATTTCCAAAGAGCAAGACTTTATTTATTGCTGAGCTTTTGATTCACAAGTTCTTTCCACCTAAAAACACTTGAGAGAAACACCAAGAGTGATAGTGAGGCTTCGGCTATTTCTAACTAAGCTTGTCTAAGTCTTTGATAGGAGCAATGTCAGATGGGAGCCGAGAGCAAGATGAGCCTAATGCAGCCAACTTTAACAAATTGAAAATGGAAGCCATGGTGGCCGAAATCATGAAGAGGTGATGTTACTCGGTTTTAGTGCATAATAGTGGACATTTATGTTTTCTACTCTGCATTATCTCGAGTGTTTTCCTTGCATAATTGGTATATTTTCATGTTTCCAAGTGTTTGGGTCGTTTCAGAACAAAAGGTGCATTTTAGAGCATTTCAGAGCAAATCAGAAGAATTGGCTAGATGCAAAACAAGTGATCCATCGTGCAAAAGGTTAATTGATCGAGAAACTGCCTCAGAGAAGTGCACGATCGGGCATATATGTGACCGATCGGGAAAATCCTCCTGGAAAAATCTAAAGCTTTGGATCGATCGGGCTAAATGAAGAATGATCGTGCAATTTCACAAAGTGCTCGATTGGTCAACCATGTGCTCGATCGATCAACTTACCCGAGAAGAAGAAGAAATTTCAAATTTTGCATCCAAGTCCTCAAGCTTATCACAATTTTCTTATTTCGGATTATTTTACTTTTTACATTATAAAAGCCTTATGGTTTCAGGTTTTAGAACTAAGATTTATTTTATTTTGGAGAGACTTATCATAAGGGGATAACAATTAATAGGTTCTTAGTCTAGACTTGTTATTAATGCATGAATTAGATTGGTCATCTGGTTTATTGATATTAGACAAATAAACGCAAAGATATTTGGTTTAGAAGTTGGATCTAGTCCAGATGAATAAGTGTTCTTGCTTGCGAGGGTATTTTCTTGAATGCTTATAAACAATTGAAAGTGATCTTTATTGCTTGATTGAATTATTTGAAAAATGGCGAGAGTTTGTTTCTGGTAATTCGAACATAGGGTTTAATACTCCGAGAGAAGATTATTCTATCATTGTTTTTCATGTTGAGAACTATTTTCAAAGAAAATCCCTGCATGATAATTTGACTTTAAACCTGATTACATGTCGATTTCCTGATGTCTGACGCTTTTATTCCGTAGTTTCAACCGCTTGTAATTTACTATTTTGATTTCGATCATAACCATCTTATTATTCTGTCTTAGCTTGATTCGAGATTTAACTAAATCGTGTACTTTCTAGTCTCTGTGGGATTCAACCCTATACTTTATTACATTGATCTGTTCTCTGCAGTATAGTTTTAGGAATTAAATTCTTAACCTATCAAAAATTTGGCGCCGTTGCCGGGGACCAATAATGCCTCTTTAGTTTATTCAAGAGTTTAGTCTAAGGTTTTTGTTTTACAGTACTTATCTCGTTCTTTCTTCTTGTTTTTCTTTTACATGTGTATGATCAAAAGATCTGACAAATCCTCTAAATTGCAAAGCCTCAGTAACTCGGAACTTGAAAAGATAGAACGCTCAAACCGGAAAGCAAAGAAAGACGCAAGCTCATCCAATTCAATGGCTAAAAACGTTGATCCAATCAATCTGGTGGCACCTGAAGGTCACAACGGTCCACCTGCTTTTGATCTCAACCAAATGATTATCCATCAAGAGCGAGGTGGTGGTGATGGCAATCAAGTGCCACCAGACCAACAAAGAGCTGATAACAACCAAGCTCCACCGGGAAATCCCAATCCTCAGAACATCGATGAAGGAACTTTGTCTTATATGGAGACCCGGAGAGAGTTAATCAGTGCAATACCCACAACCATCCTCTAGTTGGTTCGTTCAATAATCCTCAAGCATTCTATGTGAACAGGAACCCCATTCAACCTCCATAACCTCAACAAAGGGAATACCAATCCCCTATCCAGCTCGTTCAGATGATTCGTAACAACCGATTCAGTAGTTTAGCAACAGAGCATCTGATGGATCATATTGATACTTTTGAGGACATATGCAGTAATAACAAACTTAATGGAATATCTCGTGATTCCATGCATTGCAGCTTGTTCCGTCATTCTCTAGCTGAGAGAGCGCTTCGCTGGCTGAAATCTCTACCTGCCAGATCTATTGTAACTTGGGAGGACTGCCAAAGGAAGTTTCTCTAACAGTTCTTCACCACCACTAAGACCAACACATTAAGGAACAAGATCTCTGGTTTTTCACAAAGTCATGTGGAATCATTCTTTGAATCTTGGGAGCGATTCAAAGAACTTCTTCGTGATTTCCCACACCACGATTTCTACGATGTAAGTCTCCTCAACACCTTCTATAGAAGAATTGACCAGAAATACCAGTTGTCCTTTGATACATCAAGCGATGGAGACTTTATGCAGAAACATGTTCCAGATGCCTATCGCTTGATAGAGAACCTTGCAGCTAGCAATAGCAATCACTGCCCAGAGTTTGATCCTCGAACAAAAGCACATACACCTTCTTCAAACTCTGAACTTTCAGTAATGAAAAGTTAATTATCATAGATGAAAGGGTCAACTTCTCAAGAATCAAAACCCAAAACATGTCAGTTTCGCTAAAGATGTAGAAGTTGATTGTTTTGCTATTCAAGAGCAGACTTCTGAAGGAGTTGAGAAGGAAGTAAGTTACATCAATAGTCAAGGTCAAAGGGTGTAAAATCAAGAGTATAATCAAGGATTTAAAAATAATCATCCCAATTTATCTTGGAGAAGTACTAACATTGAAAAACCTCAAGATCAACACTATCCTCAACAGCAAAAGACTTTTGTGCAGAATTCTAATTCAGACGGTTTTTAGCAAACCTCTCAGCATGTATTTCAACAACCATTACCAACTCAACCTCAACAAAGTAACACAATATAAATGATGTTCAAGCAACTTTTAGAAGGCCAACAACAGTCCCAAAGAGAAGTGAAAGAGCATAATCAAAAATTTGAAGTACTCTCTACACATGTGAAACATTTAGATATACAAGTTGCTCAGACTTCTGAAGCTGTGAAAAGACAATCTGGTGTCTTCCCTGGAAAAGTTGAGGATAATTCAAAAGGTTATTGTAAGTCTTTGGTATCTAATTTGACAGAAGAAAAAGGTGATTTGGAACAAGATGCATATTTTGAAAAGTTGGAAAAAGATTAAGAGGAAACTGCCCGATCGAGCACCTTTTGCCCGATCGAGCAAAACGATTTCGTGGGAAGCGATCGCTCGGGAACTCTATGCCCGATCGAGCACCAAGGCGAGAAAGGTCAAGGAGCTTTTGATTGATCAGGCACATCACCAGCCTGATCGATCCCTAAAATCGGACAAAACTCAGAGTAATTTGCCCAATCAAGCACACTTTCCCCGATCGAGCATACGATGTTGAAAACAAATTTTTTTAAAATTCCTCTAAATGCCTATAAACCCAGGATTCCATACCCAGTGCCACCTACGAATCCCATATCAGATTTTGAGGATGGAGAGATGATTGGGAAGAACCCAAATCCATTTAGGAAGCTTGATAAGCTACAAGACGCCAGCGAATTTTTAGTTCCTTGTTCGATTAATGGAGTAGATTTCACCGACTTTCTTTGTGATACTGGAGCTAATGTGAGCATTATATCAGTCATTTTTGCTGAAAGATTGGATCTATCAGGTATCACACCTTCAAGAATGACTTTTAAAATTGCTAAAGACTCTACTATATCTTCTAGTGGGTTTATCGCTGATCTATTGGAACAAGTTGGAAACTGTCTCGTTCCTATTGATTTCCACATCTTGGAGATGAACGGGTACCAAGATGAACCTTTGGTTCTAGGGAGACCTTTTCTTGCAACCATAGGAGTCGTTGTTGACCTACCTAATCAGCGCATATCCCTAAAGAACATCAAGAAAAGGGTTTTCTATCCAGCGGTTCCTCCCAAGGGAATACCTAAGCTGACTATGGTAAAAGAAGAGGAGATGAAGCATGAAATTTATATTGTACATGATCCTAAGTGTGTAGTTGTTGAAGTACCACTCAAAGAACCTCAAATCTCAACAAGGAATGACAATCCCAAGGTTAAGGAGAAGGTTAAAATGGAACCGAAGAAGACAAAGAAGGATTCTCAAGTGTCTTTGATTCCTCAAGCAATATTTGGGGATATAATTGATTATAAGGTGAAAAGAAAGGGGTTTTCAAAACCTTTCTCAAAGCTTAGAGTTTTACTCACCCCGGAGCTCAAAGAGAGAGGGATTGACGTTACAAAAGGTGTGATGGGTAAGGTTCTGAAGCTGGAGATGAATGGATTTGGAGCTTGTTATGGAGCATTTCTGGAGGTTAATCAATTCCAACTTAGAGGTAAGTACCGTCAAGCCAAGTGACGTTAAACAAGCGCTGAGTGGGAGGCAACCCGCTATTTGGAGTCTTAAATTAGTTGTTTTTCAATTTTGAGTTATTTTTAGTCCTAACCTTACTTATTTTAGTTTTGAGTTCAAAGTGATTCAGGTTATTACTGGTGAACGATCTTCAAGACATTCCGGGTTATTTCTTATCTATTTTCATTACTCATCATCTGACTTGATTTGTCGGTTCTCTTAATGGTTTCTCTCTTGATGCTTTCTTATTTTAATTAGTATTGCTTAGATCATTACTCACCATTCACCACCTTTCTTGATGTTTTGACTTGAGTTATTTTAGATTCATTATCGATTAGTTTTTCTCATTAAGTAATTCTTGATTCTTGCTAATTATAATTAGTATTGTTGATCATTGTTCTTTACTTACCAATTGATTGTGTAATACTGGAATGATTGCTGTTAATTGTACTATATGATGCCTCTTATATATGATTCTTGCTGACTTTTGATTAGTACTGCTCGATCATAATGTCTTTAATGGTTTCTCTTGCAACTGATTCTTGCTAGTTCTAAGCTAGCATTGCTCAATCATTGTTCAACCATTGCTAACACTTCTCTTGAGCGTTTGTTCTTTTTGCAGTCATAGCAGATGAGGCATAGGAATTCCAAACAGATTCGAGAGTAGTTCACCATTAGTACCCCCCCCCCCCTTTCCCTTGAACTCATATAGTATTTATGATCTACTTTCACCTATTGGGAACTTTTCTATTGATTCTAGTTACTCTTATTCCTTCTCTTGGATTTATGTTCACACTGGGACGGTGTGAAGTAAGTATGGGGGAGGGTGTAAAGATACTAACTACGTTTTGATGTTTTGTCTTTTTGGTGAAAATTTTCAAAACTTTTCATTTTGAGTCTATCAAGTCGAAGGAACCATGATCAAAATCAACGATGATAAATAACCAAGTGTGGATATGGTATTCGATTTCTCTAGACTACTGACTTAGATTAATTGTTGAGATTAGGATTGGAACCCCATTACTGATTGCTTTGTTTCTGAAAGTTTTGATATTTTGAGTTATTGATTATTTGATGCTAGGTCTGCCATGACATGACTTAATTTGAATTTGAAATATTCGTGCTTATGGTGTTGATATACTCTGAGAATTAGGTACCTTGCTCTTCAGTGTTCTGTAAAACCGACAAGTTCTTACAGTACGATCCGGGTCCTTTCTCTCTCTCCCTTCAGAAATAAAAAAACGGTACATAAAAAGGATTGGAAGCGTGATCTAGAAATCCGTAGTCAATCCCAGGAAAATTGGCTGCTAAAAAAAGAGAGAGAAAAATAGAAAAGAAAGAAAAGCGCGTAAATGCAAAGAGATAATAATAAAAAAGCAGTAAGAAAAAAACGAAAAGAAAAGTGAGACAAGGAGAAAAAGGATCAGAATCGAAAGTCGATTGATGCTCTGTTTGGTATGGGAATTTCGATAGAAGGGATACCAAAACACGCTGATCGATATCCCATAAGTAAGAATGCACCATTTTACACTTGAATGAATTTAATGAGCTGGTTTAAATGATTTGATAGTTTGATTGATTTGGGATTTAGAGTAGAATGCATATTGTTGGTTATGTGGTGGTAAATAGTCTAATTGTAGTGGTTGTTTACGATTAGTGTCTTTAGTTTTTTGATACTTGAATTTGGGGTTTTTGATATTTTGTGAGTTTCTGTGTGGTCCATTTCAACCTCTTCTCCGGATTAAATCTTGCCTTACATGAGGACAAGCAAAGATCTAAGTCTGGGGGACTTGATATTACTAGGTTTTAGTGCATAATAATGGACATTTATATATGCTATTCTACCGTTTTCTGAGTGTTTTCCTTGCATAATTGGTATATTTTCTGGTTTCTAAGTTTTCGGGTCGTTTCGAAACAAAAGTTTCATTTCAGAGCATTTCAGAGAAAATCAGAAGAATTGGCTAAATGCAGAACAAGTGATCGATCGTGCAAAAGGTTAATCGATCAAGCAACTGCGTCAGAGAAGTACATGATCGGGCATATATGTGATCGATCGGGCAAATCCTCCTGGAAAAATTTGAAGCTTTGGATCGATCGGGCTAAATGAAGAATGATCGTGCAATTTCACAAAGTGCTCGATCGGAAAACCATGTGCTCGATCAAGCAACTTACCCGAGAAGAAGAAGAAAATTTCCAATTTTGCATCCAAGTCCTCAAGCTTATCCCAATTTCCTTATTTCAAATTAGTTTACTTTTTACATTATAAAAGCCTTATGGTTTTAGGTTTTAGAACTAAGCGTTATTTTATTTTGGAGAGTTTTACTGAGGCAGAGGAGATTCAACACCTTGTAATTGGAGAAGAATTTTTGAACCCTTTCTAATATATCTATACTATTTTATTATGTGTTCTTCAATGATATTGATTTGTGTTTCCTTGTCAATGTCTGAGTAGTTCACTAGTTAGGGTTTAGGGTTTCGTAGGGAAATTAGGTTTGATTGTTAGATTTATCATAAGGGGATAACAATTGATAGGTTCTTAGTCTAGACTTGTTATTAATGCATGAATTAGATTGGTCATCTAGTTTATTGATATTAGACTAATAAACGCAAAGAGAATTGGTTTAGAAGTTGGATCTAGTCCAGATGGATAAGTGTTCTTTCTTGCGAGAGTATTTTCTTGAATGCTTATGAACAATTAAATCTGATCTTTATTGCATGATTGAATTATTTAAAACATGGCGAGAGTTTGTTTCTAGTAATTCGAACATAGGGTTTGATACTCCGAGAGGAGATTATTCTATCATTGTCTTTCATGTTAAGAACTATTTTCAAAGAAAATTCCTACATGATAATTTGACTTTAAACATGATCACCTGTGGATTCCCTGATGCATGACGCTTTTATTCTATAGTTTACATCCACTTTTAATTTACTGTTTTGATATCGATCACAACAAATCTTTTTCATCCGTCTTAGCTTGATTCAAGATTTAACTAAATCGTGTACTTTCTGGTCTCTGTGGGATTCGGCCCTATACTTTACTACACTGATATGTTCTCTGCAATATAGTTTTAGGAATTAAATTCTTAACCTATCAGAATTTTGGCGCCGTTGCCGGGGACCAATAGTGCCTCTTTAGTTTATTCAAGAGTTTAGTCTACGGTTTTTGTTTTATAGTACTCATCTCATTCTCTTTTTTTTTACGTTTGTATGATCAGAAGATCTGACAAATACTCTAAATTGCTAAACCTCAGTAACTCGGAACTTGCAAAGATAGAACGCTCAAACTGGAAAGTAAAGAAAGACGCAAGCTCATCCAATTTAATGGCTGAAAAAGTTGATCCAATCAATCCGGTCACACCCGAAGGTCACAAAGATCCACCTGCTTTTTTATCTCAACCAAATGATTATCCATCAAGATCGAGGTGGTGGTAATGGCAATCAAGTGCCACCAGGCCAACAAAGAGCTGATAACAACCAAGCTCCACCGGGAAATCCCAATCCTCATAACATCGATGCAAGGAACTTTGTCTTATATGGAGATCTGGAGAGAGTTAATCAGTGCAATGCTCAGAACCGTCCTCTAGTTGGTTTGTTCAATAATCTTCAAGCATTCTATGTGAACAGGAACCCCATTCAACCTTAACGAAGGGAATACCAATTCCCTATCCAGCTCGCTCAGATGATTCGTAACAACAAATTTAGTGTTTAAGCTACAGAGCATCCGATGGATCATATTGATACTTTAAGGACATATGTAGTACTACCAAACGTAATGGAGTATCTCGTGATTCCATGCATTGCAGCTTGTTCCGTCATTCTCTAGCCGAGAGAGCGCTTCGCTAGTTGAAATTTCTACCTGCCGGATCTATTGTAACTTGGGAGGATTGCAAAGCAAAGTTTCTCAAACAGTTCTTCACCACCACTAAGACCAACACATTAAGGAACAAGATCTATGGTTTTTCACAAAGTCATGTGGAATCATTCTCTGAATCTTGGGAGCGATTCAAAGAACTTCTTCGTGATTGCCCACACCACAGTTTCTCAGATGTAAGTCTCCTCAACACCTTCAATAGAGGAATTGACCAGAAATACCATTTATCCTTAGATACATCAATCAATGGAGACTTTATGCAGAAACGTGTTCCATATGCCTATCGCCTGATAGAGAACCTCGCAGCTAGCAACAACAATCACTGCACAGAGTCTGATCGTCGAACAAAAGCACCTACACCTTCTTCAAACTCTGAACTTTCAATAATGAAAAGTGAATTATCAGAGATGAAAGGAATAATTTCTCAACTTCTCATGAATCAAAACCTAAAACATGTCAGTTTCGCTGAAGATGTAGAAGTTGATTGTTTTGCTATCCAAGAGCAGACTTCTGAAGGAGTTGAGAAGGAAGTAAGTTACATCAATAGTCAAGGTTAAAGGGTGTACAATCAAGGGTATAATCAATGATTTAAAAAAAATCATCCCAATCTATCTTGGAGAGGTACTAACGTTGAAACCCTCAAGATCAACACTATCCTCAGCAACAAAAGACTTTTGTGCAAAACTCTAATTCATGCGGTTTTTAGCAAACCTCTCAGCCTGTATTTTAACAACCATTACCAACTCAACCTCAATGAATTAACACAATATAAATGATGTTCAAGAAACTTTTAGAAGGCCAACAACAGTCCCAAAGAGAAGTGAAAGAGCTAAATCAAAAATTTGAAGCATTCTCTACACATGTGAAACATTTGGATATACAAGTTGCTCAGACCTCTGAAGCTGCGAAAACACAAGCTGGTGTCTTCCCTGGAAAAGTTGAGGGTAATCCAAAAGGTTATTCTAAGTCTTTGGTATCTAATTTGAGAGAATAAAAAGGTGATTTGGAACAAGAAGCAGATTTTGAAAAGTTGGAAAAAGATTCAGAGGAAACTGCCCGATCGAGCACCCTTTGCCTGATCGAGCAAAACTGTAGGAAGCAAGCGCTCAAGCACTCTATGCCCGATCGAGCACCAAGGCGAGAAAATTCCAGGATATTTTTATCAATCGGGCACATCACCATCCCGATCGATCCCTAAAATTGGACAAAACTCAGAGCAATTTGTTTGATGAGGCACACTTGCCCGATCGAGCATATGGTGTTGAAATCAAAAATTTTTGAAATCCTCTAAATGCCTATAAACCTAGGATTCCGTACCCAATGCCACCTATGAAGCCTAGATCAGAGTTTGAGGATGGAGAGATGATTGGGAAGCAACCAAATCCACTTAGGAAGCTTCATAAACTACAAGACCCCGGGGAATTCTTAGTTCCTTGTTCGATTAATGGAGTGGATTTCACTGACTCTCTTTGTGATACTAGAGCTAATGTGAGCATTATATCATGCATTGTTGCTGAAAGATTGGATCTATCAAGTATCACACCTTCTAGAATGACTTTTAAACTTGGTAATGACTCTACTGTTTCTTCTAGTGGGTTTATCTCTGATCTATTGGTACAAGTTGGAAACTGTCTCGTTCCTGTTGAGTTCCACATCTTGGAGATGAACGGGTACCAAGATGAACCTTTGGTTCTAGGGAGACCTTTTCTTGCAACCGTAGGAGTCGTTGTTGACCTACCTAATCAGCGCAGATCCCTGAAGAACATCAAAAAAAGGATTTTCTATCTACCTAATCAGTGCATATCCCTGGAGATGAAGCATGAAATTTATATTTTACATGATCCTAAGTGTGTAGTTGCTGAAGTATCACTCAGAGAACCTCAAATCTCAACAAGGAATGGCAATCCCAAGGTTAAGGAGAAGGTTAAAATGGAACCGAGGAAGACAAAGAAGGATTCTCAAGTGTCTTTGATTCCTCAAGATATAGTTGGGGATAAAATTGAGTATAAGGTGAAAATCAAGGGGTTTTCAAAACCATTCTGAAAGTTTATAGTCTACTCACTTCGGAGCTCAAAGAGAGAGGGATTGACGTTACAAAAGGTGTGATGGGTAAGGTTCTGAAGCTGAAGATGACTGGATTTGGAGCTTGTTATGGAGCATTTCTGGAGGGTAATCAATTCCAACTTAGAGGTAAGTACCGTCAACCTAAGTGACCTTAATTTAGCGCTAAGTGGGAGGCAACCTGCTATTTGGAGTCTAGATTAGTTGTTTTTCAATTTTGAGTCAGTTTTAGTCATAACTTACTTATTTTTAGTTTTGAGTTCAAAGTGATTCAGGTTATTACTGGTGAAGGATCTTCAAGACATTCCGGGTTATTTCTTATCTATTTTCATTACTCATCATCTCACTTGATTTGTTGGTTCTCTTAATGGTTTCTCTCTTGATTCTTGCTAATTTTAATTAGTATTGCTTAGATCATTACTCACCATTCACCACCTTTCGTGATGTTTTGACTTGAGTTATTTTAGATTCATGATAGATTGGTTTTTCTCATTAAGTAATTCTTGATTCTTACTAATTATAATTACTATTGCTTGATCATTGCTCTTTACTTACCAATTGATTGTGTAATATTGGAATGATTGTTGTTAACAATTCTAAATGATGCCTCTTATATATGATTCTTGCTGATTTTTAATTAGTATTGCTCGATCATAATGTATTTAATGGTTTCTCTTGCAACTAATTCTTGCTAGTTTTAAGCTAGCGTTGCTCAATCATTGTTCAACCATTGCTAACACTTCTCTTGAGTGTTTGTTATTTTTGCAGGCATAGCAGATGAGGCATAGGAATTCCGAACAGATTTGAGAGCAGTTCACCATTAGTACCCCCCCCCCCCTTTATCTTAAACTAATATAGTATTTATTATCTATTTTCATTTATTGGGGACTTTTCTATTGATTCTGGTTACTCTTATTCCTTCTCTTGGATTTATGTTCACACCAGGACGGTGTGAAGTAAGTCTGGGGGAGGGTGTAAAGATACTAACTACGTTTTGATGTTTTGTATTTTTGGTGAAAATTTTTAAAATTTTTCATTTTGAGTCTATCGAGTCGAAGTAACCATGATCAAAATCAATGATGATAAATAACCAAGTGTGGGTATGATATCCGATTTCTCTAGAGTACTGACTAAGATTAATTGTTGAGATTAGGATTGGAATCCCATCAATGATTGCTTTGTTTCTGAAGGTTCTGATATTTTGAGTTATTTATGATATTTTGAGTTATTGATGATTTGATGCTAGCTCTGCAATTATAGGACTTAATTTAAATTTGAAATATTCTTGCTTATGTGTTGATATACTCTGAGAATTAGGTACCTTGCTCTTCAGTGTTCTGTAAAACCGACAAGTTCTTTCAGTACGATCCAGGTCCTTTCTCTCTCTCCCTTCAGAAATTTAAAAAAAACAGTACAGAAAAAGGATTAAAAGTGTGATCTAGAAATACGTAGTCAATCTCAGAAAAATCGGCTGCTAAAAAAAGAGAGAAAAAAATAGAAAAGAAAGAAAAGCGCATTAATGCGAAGAGATAATAATAAAAAACTAGTAAGAAAAAGAAAAGAAAAGAGAAGTGAGAAAAGGAGAAAAAGGATCAGGACCGGAAGTCGATTGATGCTCTGTTTGGTATGGACATATCCATAGAAGGGATACCAAAGCGCGTTGATCGATATCCCATAAGTAAGAATGCACCATTTTACACTTGAATGAATTTAATGAGCTGGTTTAAATGATTTGATAGTTTGATTGATTTGGGATTTAGAGTAAAATGCATATTGTTGGTTATGTGGTGGTAAACAGTCTAATTGTAGTGGTTGTTTACGATTAGTGTCTTTAGTTTTTGATACTTGAATTTGGGGTTTTTGAGATTTTGTGAGTTTCTATGTGGTCCATTTCAAACCTCTTCTCCGTATTAAATCTTGCTTTACTTGAGGACAAGCAAAGATCTAAGTCTGGGGAGTTGATATTACTCGGTTTTAGTGCATAATAATGGACATTTATATATGTATTATGCATTATTCCGAGTGTTTTCCTTGCATAATTGGTATATTTTCAGGTTTCTAAGTGTTCGGATCGTTTCGGAACAAAAGGTGCATTTTAGAGCATTTTAACGCAAATCAGAAGAATTGGCTAAATGCAGAACAAGTGATCGATCGTGCAAAAGGTTAATCGATCGAGAAAATTCCTCAGAGAAGTGCACGATCGGACATATATGTGATCGATCGGGCAAATCCTCCTAGAAAAATCTGAAGCTTTGGATCGATCGGGCTAAATGAAGAATGATCGTGCAATTTCACAAAGTGCTCGATCGGGCAACCATGTGCACGATCGAGAAACTTACGCGAGAAGAAGACAAAAATTTCAAATTTTGTATCCAAGTCCTCAAGCTTATCCCAATTTCCATATTTCATATTATTTTACTTTTTACATTATAAAAGCCTTATGGTTTTAGGTTTTAGAACTAAGCTTTATTTTATTTTGGAGAGTTTTACTGAGGCGGAGGAGATTCAATACCTTGTATTTGGAGAAGAATTTATGAACCCTTTCTAATATATCGATACTATTTTATTATGTGTTCTTCAAAGATATTGATTTGTGTTTGCTTGTCAATGTCTGAGTAGTTCATTAGTTAGGGTTTAGGGTTTCTGATGACTCATAATTTTCACGGTTTTTACTTATCAATTAGCATCGATTATGAGGTCTAAAAGCGTGCATACATCACATTTATGGTTGATTTCACTAAGTTTAGTGTTTTTAGGACTTTTGCATTAGAATTTGCATATCTACGCATTTTGGAGGTTTTTCAGGACTTTCAGGTGTATTTGGGAAGGATTTGAGAAATTTCATAAAAACAGCACATGACATTGGAATGGACTCAGCACTCAACTGTGGAATGGACTGAACTTACCTCTGAGCACCTGCAGGATCGATCCCAACTCAATGCAGGATCGATCCCAGGCAATCCAGTAACAAAACGAGATCGATCTCATTCAGCACCTTCGGGATCGATCTCAACTCAATGCAAATCGATCTCAACTCAATGCAGATTGATCTCAACTCACTCCAGATCGATCCTTCAACAAACCCAGATCGATCCCAGGCAGTTTTGCAACGAAACAAGATCGATCCCGCAGTCATGTTTCCAACGTTTCTG
>OVBE01003158.1:0-27835 GCA_900406425.1 Iberis pinnata
AAATATTCATTCTTTGTCGCTAATCCTCAATTAACTAAACTATAATAAAGTTGGAATTTTAACAGCAATGATATATTAATTATATATTTATGTGGATGTAATTTAACATGAGATTTCTTTGATTATTGGTCGTCTTTCACCAGCAATTTTTATTGTACAATATTATTAGTGGAAAGATATTCAAAAACATTAAAAATTAATGAAAGTTACTAATAAGAGTAGAATGGCCGCTCAAGTACAAAAGTGGAATCCGATTATCCACAGAAATTGCAATTAAATATTGGTATATATATTTTATAATATATTGATTTGTGTATAAAATAAAATTTTGTGGAGTATTTCGAACACAAGTGGTCTTTGCCACAAACGAAACTTACTTTTTAGTAAAAGCAGCCAAGACACGAAACAGTTATTGCTTAAATAATATTTTAGTGAGTTACATGTTTCACAATCAATTCTATGTCTCAAATTTATAAATCTTGTTTTTTTGTTAACAAAAAAAATCTTGTTTTTTGTCATTAGATCGATGAAACTCAGTATATATATATATATATATATATATATTTTAAAAT
The DNA here is from genome assembly GCA_900406425.1 of Iberis pinnata. NCBI lineage: Eukaryota > Viridiplantae > Streptophyta > Magnoliopsida > Brassicales > Brassicaceae > Iberis > Iberis pinnata. The sequence continues at coordinate 573 of OVBE01003158.1, forward strand.
GTAAAAGAATGTCACTTTAGATTTTTTCACATATATTTTAAAATTTCAGTTTTTCACAAAAATTGCATTAAATATTCTAAATCAACTAATAAAAAATATTGTAATTATTCTGTTGATAAAAAAATCAAACCCATTTAAATTCTGCATAGAAAGTCTAAAACGACATTTTTTCTCAAACAAAAATTTTAGGTTAAAGTGACACTCTTTTAAAAATGGAGAGAGTATATAAAATAAAATTTTAACAAAAATACATATCGATAAAGATCATCTTTTGGTATACAACATAGTCGATCATGAAATTATGGGGCTTGAGACAAAAAAAAATTGGACTAATATTTTATGAATTTGTTATTTGGGCCACTATTATTTTTTGAAAAAAAATTTAGAGCCTATAAAATTTAAAAATCAATGTCAAATAAAATATATAAAAATTGGGGTCTGAAATCTATGTCTCACTTGTCTTGCTTCAGGATCGGTTCTGTATACAAAACATAGCGTTGTCTCGTTGTGACAAAATAAAATTAATAAATAAAATAAAAAATTTAACTCAATATTTTGATCAACACCACTTTCTTATAATTTTGTTTAAGCACTCGATCATTAAATTTACTTTCTGAATAGTGAATTCTTAAGTTTGAAGCTTAGGGCAAGATCTATGAGAAATGAAGATAAGTCCGTGCAAAAAAAAGTTGTACCCTCTACTTCTAAATTAAAGGTACAAGTAGTGGAAGATGACTAAACGTGGGACACAAAGAAATTAAGTATACAAGAGAAGTTTCCCTCTTTTGGGCTTAGGGTTCTCTTCTAGGAAGAGAGGGTTATAACAGTGCCAAAAACTTGCTTTTCTAATCTCTGCCTAAGATACTTTCCGTTAGAGTCAGTCACATCACCAAAATATTACAGGACTCAAGGCAATCTTCTTTGTTTCTAGTCTAGATATTCATCATTTCTTCTGTTTCCTGTTCATTGTTCTTCAACCCCTTCAAAAATCAGCTTTTCTCTGTTAGAAATGGCAGAGAACCTGGACCAAATCCTCAACAAAATGACCTTGGAAGAAGATGAAGCTCCCTTCTCCTTTCCAGAAACCTCTGATTTCAACACTATGATTCAAAACAAGCTTAGTATCATCGGAAGGACCTTACATCCAGAAGCTCAGGACATCGGAAAACTCATCCTAGACCTCCCACGGAAATGGCAACTCTATGAACGTGTGCGAGGTCTAGCTCTTTCAAAAGATCGCTTCCAGTTCTTCTTTCAATATGACCATGATATGGAGATGATACTCAACAAAGGAGCTCAAACCTTTAACCAATGGTCCATTGCTATAGAACCTTGGTCTGAACATCTCCCACCAGATTCACTGCAATACATAGAAGCTTGGGTAAGAATCAGAAACATACCCATGAACTACTTTAATGTTAAAGCTATTACTTCTCTGGGAGAGTTTGCTGGAATAGTTAAAGAGGTCGCTTTTGATCCCACTCAATCTCATAACCGGGACTACGTCAGAGTTAAAGTGAAAGTAGACGTAAACCTTCCTCTAAGAAGATTCAGAGTGATTAATATGCCGAATGGAGAACAAACTAAAGTCTTATATGATTTTGAAAAAATCCAAAAAAGATGTTATAGATGTCAACGACTTACTCATGAACAACGCAACTGCCCTTTCAACAAACCATCCTCCAGCCAGAGGAACTCGCCTCCCCCAAAGCCAACATCCTACAAGAGCTCCAAATCTCCATTCCTTACACCAGATGATCCCCTCTTTGGAGTATTAAGAGAAGACCAGGTGGGATACAACCAATCCACAGGAAGAATAAGAATAGCACCTGAAGTGCTTCAAGAGCTGCGAAACTACATCCTGGCTTCACCTGATCAGGAAAAAACAATCAGAAAAGAAAGAATCAAAGTATCTATTCAGAGCCTAGACAATGATCCGATAGGCCAAAAAGTGGCCCTGAGTCTGGAACCTATCCCAACCATATCAACAGATTTAGATAAAGGAAAGGGGATTGTCTTTGATTTCTCTGATCAAGACAATTCTGGGCCCTTGCCACAGCAATCAGGGATGAAACTGTTATCTGATGCTATGAAAACAGGTCAAGAATCAGAATGGGTTCCTGTCCCTCTCTCCTACACCCCTCAAGACCCTTTCTACTTTAAAGCAAAGAAAGACACAAATGCAGATCTGATGCCTTTGGTCAACCACAACTGTCTCTTTGAAGCCGGTGGATCAGGGACTAACCCTCCCCGCAAATACACAAGAAAAAGACCTGCAAGAAAAGAAAGGGTTCAAGAAATTATGGAACATCAGAGCTCTGATACAATGCTTGAAGAACTCGAAGAATCATCTCAACAAAACAGGGGCAAACGCAAAGCAACAGAGGACCTCAGAGAACTTTTGAATGAGGCTAGAATCAAAACAAGAAAGGCAGTCCACAATTCAGGGCTGCCCAAAGCAAGATAAGCATACTTAGTTGGAACTGTCAAGGTTTGGGCCGGGCACAAGACTTGACAGTTCATCGTCTCAGGGATATAAGAAAATCTCTTTTCCCTGATATTTTGTTCCTTATGGAAACTAAGAACTCTAGGAATATTATGGTAGATCTTAAAGTTTGGCTCGGGTATGATCATATTTTCACTGTAAACCCTATAGGGTTAAGTGGGGGGTTGGCACTTTTTTGGAAATCCAATGTTCATTTGGAAATTTTGTATGCGGATAAGAATGTAATCGATGCTAATGCCACTCTTGGCAATTTTTCCTTTTATATCTCCTTTGTCTATGGTGATCCCGTAACAAAGAAAAGATCGGCAGTGTGGGAACGAATAACTAGATTTGGAATCAATAGAAAAGAAAGTTGGTGTTGTTTGGGAGATTTCAATGACCTTCTCCATAGTGGAGAAAAGAGAGGTGGTCCTCTAAGGTCAAGTGCTCAGTGTCAGAGTTTCGTCGAAATGATCAAGTGTTGCGGTTTTGCGGAACTCAAAAGCCAGGGTAATGGTTTTACCTGGTCTGGAAAAAGGGGAGAGAATTGGACTCATTGCAAACTCGACAGATGCTTTGCAAATAATCTATGGGCAGCTGAATTCCCTGCGGCATCTCAGACTTTCCTGGAAAAAAGAGGGTCGGATCATCGCCCTGTATTGGTTAGACTTATGGCAGCAAATGACTACTACAGAGGCTCTTTCAAGTTTGATAGAAGATTAGTAGATCACCAAGAGGTTAAGGGGATTATAGAATCATCCTGGAAAAACAATCTCCCCCACTCAACCTCTCTAGCAATCAAGCTAAGGAACTGCAGAAGACATATTAGTTGCTGGAAAAAACAGAACCTCACTAACTCCTCTCAAAAAATCACCAAGTTGGAAAGCGAGCTAGAAAGAGAACAATCAAGGGATAATCCATCACTTCCAAAAACTTGGGCAATTAAAAAAGACCTAGCTATAGCCTATAAAGATGAGGAAACATTTTGGAAGCAAAAAAGTAGACAAAAATGGTTAAAAGGGGGAGACAAAAACACCAAATTCTTTCATTCATCTGTCAAAGAAACGAGAGGGAAAAATTTCATTCAGAAACGTTGATGAGTCGGGACAGGTTCAGAGGAGTGAAGCTTCAAAGGGAGAGGTTGCAATAAAATATTTCTCGGACCTGTTTACATCATCTAATCCAGAAGATTTCTCTACCATGTTCCAAGACCTCCAACCATCGGTTACAGATAGAATGAATATCTCTCTCACAGCCCCCATCACAAAAGAAGAAATAAAAAAAGCTGCATTTTCAATAAACCCATCCAGTGCTCCAGGTCCAGATGGATGGACAGGACTCTTCTTCCAGAAGTATTGGGATCTAATCAAACAAGATGTGGAAAAAGAAGTCAGTTTGTTCTTTTCAACAGGAAAGATGAACCCTGAGTGGAACTATACGCATCTTTGCCTTCTCCCTAAAGTAAAAAACCCCTCTGCAATGTCTAACCTGAGACCAATCAGTCTCTGTTCTGTATTGTACAAAATCATCTCTAAAATCTTGGTCCATAGATTGCAGCCTCATCTCCCTGACCTAATTTCCCCTTACCAGTCAGCCTTTGTGGCAGGAAGACTCATTTCAGATAATATCCTCATCGCCCATGAGATAGTGCATAGCCTCAAAACAGACCCACTCATATCTCAAGATTTCATAGCTATCAAATCGGATATGTCCAAAGCATACGATAGGGTGGAATGGTCCTATCTTAAAGAACTCCTAAGGGCTTTAGGATTCCACAATAATTGGATTCAATGGACCATGGAATGTATCACTTCAGTATCGTATGGCATCCTACTCAACAACCAAGAGTTTGGGTTGATAAAACCATCTAGAGGAATACGGCAAGGAGACCCCTTGTCCCCATTTCTCTTTGTACTCTGCGCAGAAGGGCTCAGCCATCTGATCTCTAAAGCAGGAAGAGATGGATCTATCCAAGGAATCCAATTTCACCACCAATCCCCTTCAATCCACCACCTTTTGTTTGCGGATGATAGTCTCCTTATTTGCAAAGCAGAACAAGATCAATGCAGAAATCTAAAACAGATTCTAAAAGTTTATGAAAGAGCCTCTGGTCAGAGCATAAATCTAGGAAAATCTTCGATCACCTTTGGCTCCAAAGTTCCGCCTCAAACTAGAATCCAAGTGAAACACATCCTGGGAATTGAGAACGAAGGAGGAGCAGGGAACTATCTCGGTTTACCAGAAGCTTTTAGTGGATCCAAAATTAACTTGCTCAACTACATTCATAAGAAACTAAAAGGAAGATTGTCTGGATGGTATGCTCGTACCCTATCCCAAGGGGGGAAAGACACATTGATCAGATCAGTTTGCTTAGCACTTCCTGTTTATGCAATGTCAATATTCCAGCTCCCAAAAGGTACATGTTCAGCTCTAACTTCAGCCATGGTCCAATTCTGGTGGAATTCTCAAGAGAACAAAAAGAAAATCTCATGGGTTAAGTGGGAAACCATATGCCTGCCTAAGCACTTGGGGGGAATGGGATTCAGAGATGTGCAAAGTTTTAACAAAGCCTTATTAGGGAAACAGGCTTGGAGACTGTTTCACTACCCCCAAAGTCTCTGTGCGGCAGTCTTGAAAGGTAGATATCACCCTAACTCAGATTTTTTATCGGCACCAATTGGGAAAAGACCTTCATACGCTTGGAGAAGTATGCTAACAGGAAGAGAGCTTCTAATGGAAGGACTTAAAAAACAGATTGGAAATGGAAATTCAGTCTTCGTATGGGGAGAAACTTGGCTAGGAAAAAACAGAAATCGAATGCCTCTAATGAAAAACAACAGTATTAATATAGACCTTAAAGTTTCTGATCTTATTGATCAAAGATCAGGCTTATGGAAAGAACCTATGCTAAGAGAGCTATTTTTTGATCAAGATATCAAAAGGATTCGAAAAATCAAGCCAAACCCAAGAAGAGAGGATTTTTTCATTTGGTCAGACACTCAATCTGGCACCTATTCAGTTAAAACTGGATATGATAGAGCCTTTAACACAAAATTCAAGCTAGCAATAACAGAACAAGAAAGGGGTCCTTCAATCAACCCCCTTAAACAAAAAGCTTGGAGCATTCAAGCTCCCCCTAAAATCAAGCACCTCTTCTGGAGGATTTTATCTGGAGCAATTCCTACCCTAGACAACTTAGCTAAAAGAGGTTTAAATCAAAACCTGGTGTGCTCTTTTTGTGGTGAAGATGGTGAATCATCAAACCATTGCCTCTTCCAATGCTCAAAAGCAAGACAAATCTGGGCCTTATCTCTGCTTCCTACCCCACAATCGACCTTCCAAGCATCATCCCTCCTGGAAAACATGAGTTATATTTTTGATTCAATGGTTAACAGCCATTACCCGCTACAACTCAGAAGATCATTACCCTGGATTATATGGGGAATTTGGAAGAACAGGAATGCAATGTTCATTGAAGGGAAAGATTTCGATTCCTTATCATCGATCCAAAAATTCCAATTAGATGCAGAAACCTGGTTTTCATCTCAAGATGTTACTGCGCATCAAAGCCTTTCAGATCCTGAGCTCCATCATCGAAAAGAAAAGAAAACTTGGTTCCCTCCAAAACCAGCCTGGGTCAAATGCAATTTAGGGGTTAACTGGAATAAAAAAACAGGAAAAGCAGGGTTTTCCTGGGTGCTAAGAGACTCACAAAGCGAAGTCTTACTGCACAGTAGAAGAGGCGCCTCAGACCTTGCATCTAGTAAAGAAGCTAACGCCCAAGCTTTGCTTTGGATGATATCGAGCTTGATCTCCCTAAATTTCACTAGAGTTCTCTTTGCATGTGAAGATAATCAGCTTGTCAAGGCCATTCGCAACCCCGATTTATGGCCGGCTTCCACTAACTTCCTGGATCAAGTTTCAGTTTGGTTAAACCATTTTCACGAAACAGAGGTAGTTTTTGAACAAAGATGCAGAAACAGAGGGGCCTATCTCATTGCTCAAAGTGTAATCCGCCGGAATCAGTGGCACTCCTACATCGCCACCGGCTACCCTTTTTGGCTCAAGGATCTCTTCCTCTCTGAGAGAGCCCCCTCTGTTTAGGATTTGTCTTCATCCTCTCTGCTGTTCTTCTTCCCTTTCCTTTTCTTCACCTCTGTCTGTTGTTTTTCGTTTTCTGGTTGTTTCGCCGATTTGGGCTTTCTGTTTTGACCCAATTTCATGGGCCTGGTTGTTACGATCTAGTTCTTTCTATGAGAAAAAAAAAAAAAAAAAAAAAAAAAAAACNAAAAAAAAAAAAAAAAAAAAAAAATATCACACAATTTCAAAATTGTAAAAATACTATATACTTCCAATGTTCCAAAAGTACTACAATATAAAAAATGAATTTTAAAAATTTAGAATTTACAATATTGAGTTTGAATTCATTAAATAGAGTTTAAGGTTTAATATTGAAGGGGTAGAGTTTGGTTTTGGTGTTTATGATTTAAATTTGAAGTTTTAAAATTATTTTAAATTTTATGATATTTTAGAAAAAAAACATTTTTGTGGTATATTTGAAAAAAATATAGTATTATTGAAATTTTTGAGATTTTGTGGTATTTTTAGAATAGTTCTAGTTTTTGATGATATTTTTAAAAATCTTCGATAAAAATATATGGGAAAAAAATTGAAAAACTCTAAATTTTTCAATAGCGAAATTTTAAATCCTAAACTTTTTAAATAATCTATTTAAAACATCAACTATAATTCTACTTTAAATATATGTTTAAATAGAAATCTTATAGATAATTGATGTATTAAATGGATTATTTAAATATTTATAGTTTAAAGTCCTTGAAAAGTTTAGAGGTTTTTTCAACTCTATTTGTAACAAGTATATATATGTATATATTTTAGGGATAAAGAAAAGATATATATATTATCTACTTTAAATCAGATAATATATATATATATATATATATATATTATCTGATTTTCAGATAATACAGAGAAAGTCAGGTTAGATGTTGACTGTTGTTGGATATCTGAGAGTACACGTGTACGGTCATGATCGATTAGTACATACGTTACGTGATTGATCTCTTAGTTGATTGGTTCGATTCCATCTAGATATGGAGTACTGACGTGTAAAAAGTTGTATCTACCCTTTCGGAATAGCTTTTTTCATCCTCAAAAAATTGAAGTTTTTTTTTTCCTACTATTAAATTCAGAATACGAAAATCTGTAATGAAAAGAAATAGTTTATGGCTAAAACATTATTTTATCATTATGTGGAAACTCTAAAATCATTCTTTAGCTTGTTGCTATTTTTTTCAGTTAAACTATAGAGTTAGATTTGGATTAATATTTTCGTATCCGTCAAATAATTTATTTATCGATTTTTTTTTAATAATTTGTCTAAATATTTTAATGAAATTATATCATAGAAGGTAGATTATTAATTGTAACTTTTTTTTTGTATCTTTTGCGAAAAATAACTTTTTACTAATTAAGTACAAACGATGACATTGTTCTATCACTATAGAATTTTAGACCTTCTCCAACACATGCAATTAGACGTTTTTTTAAAAAAAATGATAAAAGTATCAGAAGCGTTTCTTTATTTACAACTTTTGGGACCAATTTATATACGATTGGTGACACTTTGATTAGAGGGTTTTTTTTTAGCTCTAAAATTGTTGGTTAAAATATTAATAAAAGAAATTTAAATATCCAAATAGGTATCTATCATTGTACATGCTCTTAGTGACTCGTTTAGTAGAATCCTTCCTTCTGATTTCACTTCACGTTGAATTGAGGATTAAACTTTCTTAGAATTAACATATATAACATGCTAATTCTATTTTAAACTTTTTTTGCCACATGTAAATCAACAAAGATGAATCTATGTTAAGAAAAATACAACTACATGAAATCGATATTAGCTTCTCTATATCAGGGTAACCTATTAAGACTCATTAACCCACTAATTTAAATGGGTAATGGGATGATCCAACTTATTTGTTTAATAGATTGAGTTGACTCATTATCCATTTAACCAATGGTTTAATTGGATTTGAGTTGGTTTACCCATTTTGACACCTCTATCTGTATGCAACAAATGCTATTATAATCAAAGACAATCTTTACATGTATGTACAAAACTACACCTAAAACAAGTAATATGATTACATCCTTCAAGTCTAGCTTAGAATTTGTCAAATCTCCAATCATACAACAAGCCAAAAGCAATTTTAGAGATTAAAGAACCTTTAACTCATCCTTATCTCTAAGCTATCTTCTAATTACCTCTTTTATACTTCCATTGAATTGGCATTACCCCTTCATCTTTCATTTTTCGATACAATTCATCCGCTTCGCGCCATAATCCTTTCCTACACAATCCTATCATCATTGTAACATATGTTATAACATCAGGCATTACTCCTATAAGAGTGAGATTACAATATAAATACCAAGCATCTTCCACTCTATTAGCTTTACACATCCCTTTGATGATAATGTTATATGTAACAATACCGAAATCGATTTCACTCTTTCGAAGATTCTTCAATATCATCAATGCTTTTTCGATCTTTTTATGTTCGCATAGACAGTCTAACAAGATGTTGATAGTGAAAATATCGAAAGCCACGCCAGAAGAAACCATTCGACATAGAATCTTATTAGCAGAATCTAGTTTCTTTACTTGACAATAGCCTTGAAGAAGAGTGTTGTAAGTGAATGTATCACCAATCAATCCATTATGCGACATTGCGCAAAAGATCTTCATACCATCATCTACTCTTTTAGATTTGCAAAATCCGTTAATGAGAGTATTGTAAGTCACTAGATTCGGAACACAACTGTTACTTACCATGAACTTAAAGGTTCTTTTAGCTTCATCTAAACGACCTTGAATACAAAACCCGTTGATCAGTGAATTGTAAGTGACGATATTAGGAATTATCGAACTTCGAATCATCTCTTTGTACAATCTTTCAGCTTCTACAAGCTCTCCTTCTTTCACATACGCATCAATAAATACACTGAAAGTAATTACATCCAGATTGATTCCTTTCTTCATCATATCACTCACTAATCTACCCGAGAAGCACCATAAACGAGCATTTAAAAACCCGGTAATAAGAGAATTATAAGTAAAAACATCAGCTCTAATTCCTATACTTTCCATATACTCGAAAACCTCCAACGCACTATTCAAATCCCGGTTTTCGCAAAGCTTATCAATGATAGTATTGTAGATTACAACATTAGGTTGATATCCCAATTCAACAATCTGATCAACAAGTGACATTGCATCACAAACTCTATTTACTTGACAGAATCCATTAACCAATGAACCAAAGGTAACTATACTCGGTTCGAAACCAAGCTTCATCATCTTCCCAAGAAAAGATAAACCAATAGAGATTTGAGAACATCTACATAAACAATCTATCAAAATACTGAAACTATAAAGATCATGTGAAATCCCAAATTTCTCAATCTGATAACAAAGATCAATCACAATATCATTATACTTCTTCATCTTAGTAATAGCAGTTAATAATCTACTAAAATCGATAATAGAAGGTAAGGGATGAGATTTAACCATGTCGAAGAACAAATCAAGTGCATCGTCTAATTCAGTAATGTGAAGTCCATTTCTCAGTTTCTCTCTGTAATCACTAGCGCAAGAAAAGGATCGGAGATTGGTTAGGCTAAACGAGGAAGGAGTTTCGGGATTAGCTTTGTTTAGAAGATTCCGATGAAGAAAATTCTTTGCTGTTGACGCAATCGCAATCCATCTACGCATTCGATGGATTTTGTTTCAGTGGATTGGATTCATTTACAATGAAGTTCTAAGGATTTGTGTGGAATAGTGAACTCTAAAAGAGGATCTGAAGACGCCGAGCAGTGCTCCGGCGAGCATAGATGGGTTTTGAGTGCCGTCAGGGTTTTGAATATGTGACTGTTTGTTTTATCCAAAACGGGAGCGTTTAGCATTATAACTACCAAATTGAATGGGTTGAAGTTTAAATTTTTTTTAAAAATTTGTAATTTTTTGTCATAGTTGGACTTAGTATAGTACTTATTTAAACAATTTTCTCATAAAAAAATCAAATGAACCTAAAAAGATAATATAAAATAGGGGTGGACATTCGGTTTTTTCGGTTTATTTTTTTTTCAGTTTTGAGTTTTTCAATTTTTTTTGCCAAATTGAACCAAACAAAAGTTAAGTTTGGTTCGGCATTCGGTTTGTTCAGTTCAATTTTTTTGGTTTTTAGTTTATTTTCGATTTGTTCAGTTAATTTTGGGTTGTTCGGTTAATTTTAATTTCAGTTCAAGTCGATTCAGTTAGAATCGGTTCGGTTAATTTAGTAAAAATTGTGAAACCGAACCGAAAACAGAACTAAAATTAAAAAGTCGCTGAATTAAACTGAAATAACCGAATAAACTGAACCAAATCATTGAACTATAGTCGGTTTTGTTCAATTTTATTCAATTCAGTTTAAATGCCCACCCGGAAACAACCACCGTGGATCAAAACAGAATTACAACAAATACAACACAAAAGTCAATCTCAATTTCGTTGAAGTTCCAAGATCAATTCCAACTTTTCTTTTTACACACAAAGAAAAAGAAACAAAACTTTCACATAATAAAATATCTCAAAAATTACCTCACAAACTTCCTCAAATCTCCTACATTTTCAAAGTTGTTACAAGGTTTCAAAATTACTTACTCGTTAGAATTTAAACACTAAAAAACGAGTCTTGTTGAACAGGTTTACAACTTTTTAAAGTTACAAGCTTTTGCACACAATAATAAGCTTATAAATTAAGACCACAAAACTCTCATACCATAATTGGTTCCAAATCTTGAGGATTCTCCAAAGCTATTATATGCATCTTAAACAAAGAAGCAGCTTCTTCTCTTTCTTCAAGCTGTCCCAATTTGTCATATACCATCGCTGTTAAGTATAAAGCTTCAGCTGCTAATTCATGGTACTGCAATATAATAAACACAATGTTCAACAAGTTGTTCAATGATTAATCTCACAGTACTAGGATCCAATTTTTATAATAAAGAGCTAAACCGAAGCTGGACCGGTTTTTATACTACTCCCTCTGTTTCATATTGTATGTAGTTTAAGGTTTGTGCACAACTATTAAGAAAGTTATTTAATTTTAAGTTTTTTAAGATAAAATCCGCATTCCAAAACAAACCAACCAATAATAAATCATTCTGCAGAATATAAATGGTCAAAAACATAAAAATATATTAAATTTTGCATTGAAAAGTGAAAACAACAATCTTTTTGAAACAAATTTTTTTCCCTAAAACTACTTATATTGTGAAACGGAGGGAGTATCAATTAGGGATCTTCAATCTGGATTTCGGTTCGATTTTATTTGGTTTTTTGTTTTGTTTTGTTTTTCGGGTTTATAAATAATCATATCAAAGTAAAACCTATCTTATTATGTAGGGGTGGGCATTTAAACCGAACCGAACCAAATTATTCAGTTATTTCGGTTCAATTCGGCGATTTTTTATTTTAGTTCGGTTCGGCAACAATTTTTTTTTTACAAATTAACCAAACCAACCCGAACCGAATTTGCTAAAATTAACCGAACAATCCGATAATAAACCGAAAAACTGAAGAATAACCAAAATTTAACCGAAAAAACCGAACTTCAAAAATGAAAAATCGAACTGAACAAACCGAGTGCAGAGCCGAACCGAATGAACTTTTGTTCGGTTCAATTCAGCCAAAAAAAACCCGAATAAACCGACCCTAATGTATGTTTTGGTAAGGATTCTGTTCTTAGTCATTTTTGTCCCTAAGTTGCAAAAGAAATTCCGGTTTTAGCTCGGTTTATTAGTTCGGTTCGGTTTTTGGTTTGTGGATATTCCAAAAACGAAACCATATTAAGATATAGCTTGGCTTATGGGTCATCCTCGCTTTGGTATGGATTGGGTTGGGTCGGGTCGGATCGGTTAACCTGGATTGAACACCCCTAGTTTAAACGAAAGCTACATAGCATCCATATCGGCATAAGTTACCTCCAAAGCTTGTAGATCATCAGAAGCTTGCCTTAGAGAATCCAGGACAGTATCTGAATCTGTGGACACTGATGAATATTTCACATCCCAACAAATAAAAGTTAAAACCAATTAGAAACTTTTGGATCAAAGCATTACAAGACAACAAAAGCTACCTGAAAAGTTTGGATCAGAGAGATAGCAGTTTGCTTCAAAGATATATGCTCGAGCACGCAACTCTAAACCTCCATGGCCAAGAATCATAGGGAAAGCTCCATGTAAAAGGTCTAAAGCTCGTTTTGCATGATTTGATCCAATACCAAGCCACAGCTCGGCTAGCGTGAGAGTAGCTGATGCCTTGAGAAGATCCAAGTTGAATGATTGACAAAACGAGATGCTTGCCAACGCATATGGAAGACCCAAGACTGCATTTCCTGATTTCTGAGAACCAAAAAAGGTGAAGGCTAGTCAGATTCCAATCAATGTGCTCTCAAGCAAGTGATTCTAGTACTAGCCATGTTATACCTTATGGATCTCTGCAAGAAGAAGAAGAACAGACGCCTTTTCGATTTGCAAACTGAATTTATGACATGTGCAGAAGAGGGAGTGTGCCACTTTTTCTGCCTGTCGAGAACGTAGTACTTAAAATGAAGATACAATAATAAAGTATAGCACATGGACTTCAACAAGGATTTACTACAAACCTGGCTATATTGTTTTGCTGCAAGCAATGTCCGAGCTTCGCGAAGAGTTGCTTCTACTTTCATTTCCATGTCTACACCCATGGCTGTTGATGCCAAGCCTCCTAGCTCATTGCACATTCGCCGAGCTAGCTTTAGATTCCCACTAATGGATTTAACAATGTTAAAACAGCTGACTTTAGAGATACTAATTCCAGTAAAATACAAAGCCTCTGTTAAAATTTTACCGATGCAAGGCATGTTCATGTAGTAACTGCAACTTGAGCAACAGAATTTTCGATTTTGATACAGTTACGAACTTTTCCTCCACAATCTTAAGAGCAGCGAAGGCATCTACAATAACAACATTCGTTTCAGAGAAGAGGTCAACGTACAAAAAGAAACATGGAGCAAGATCTTTATAGATTCAATGCATGCAATAGAAGCAGCAACATATAACTGTAATCAGAAAAAATAGCAGAAAGCTTTGTATTGGTTCATTCAAGCAATGAAAGAGTGAGGCAGGTATAACAAACCGTTCATGACCTTGTGCACAGAATCTAACCTTTGTATCCTTTATATAGTGCCAAATGCTGGATGAGCTTCAAGTATGCTAACTCTGCGTCAGATGAACTAGAGATGCAAGAAATAGATCAAAATCACTCAAAAAGAATGTAAGAGACCGTTTTAGAAAACCGAAAGAACTAAAAAGGGAGAGGGACTGAGAGTGGAACAAGAAAGTCAAACATCAAAAGGAAATTACCTTGAAGAGTCACCGAACAAAGTTGCGTACACCAAGGTATTCATCCGAGCCATAGGAGCGCTGACATAATACCAACGCATTAATAAACTACAGAAAAATCATTAAGGAACTATAATCTTCCAAGAAAAAGCCCATAAATCATACCTGCCATATAACTCCCACGAAGTAGCCCGGAGCAAATACGAAGAGCCTATTAGTTGTGATACAGATCCAGGAATTGAGATTAAATGATCACAGAACTGGAAAAAAGTCGAACTCTTTCTAGAACCAGAGTCCTGGGAAAAGACAGGTGGACCCCAAGGCTTTTGCAAGTCTTTAAGCCAGCCTGAGCTAAGAGAACCATCAACTGTCATTGTAGAGTTTTCAGAAGAAAATTCACTGATCAGGTGTGAACCTAGTCTTATCTCCTGCCATGGATTGATTATTCAAGAAATAATTAAAATTCAAAGGATATCTTATATCTTTAGCTCAAGTCGAAATAGTTAGTAAATGCAGTACCTTGCAGACACTAATTGGACAAGTTTTGTGACGCGTAGAAGCTTTGGGACCAAACGACAGTAGAGGCCTTTGTACATGCTGTATGACAACAAAAATAACTATTCCGGTTTAGTATATACCAGAGTATACGAGTAGAAGCCAACAGTAAAGCATAGATCTTACCATCAACTCAAATTTAGCCATCGCAAGATGATTAGAAGCCACTAAGCGTTTTAGTTTTAGACTGTCAGCTCTTCTCAAAGACTCTTTCAGGAGTATGTACACCCTTTGTTGTACAGATAATGAAGACATAGTGCTGGTGACGGGTGAGTACGAGGATCCAAGAACACTATTGGTACTAGCAATGCCCATTTCTGATAATAAGTTGCTCATTGCTGCTAGCGTATAGGCTAGACAAGTATCATTACTAAGCTGCGGAATCAACAAACGTTTTAAATACCGTAACTAAATTAAAGCTTGAACAACAATAATTTCAAATAACGTAAGGTGTTAATGAAGCTCAGAAGATCATATATTGCAGGAATTTATCAAACACACAACTTTATCCAAAATATACTATAAACGGAGATAAGAGCGAAGGAATAGGGTGACATGACATACCTGCTGCGATACACGCACAGCTTCTGTTAAAACCTGTGATTGAGGAGAAACCATATTATGAGCAAACAAACAACGATAAGACTCTGATTCATGTCTATTTTCGACAGATATACCAAATTTGCAATTATCTACACTACCTCAAACACATCACTGCTTGCAGAAGCACAATTTGCAGAAATTCGTATATGCACGGGAGCGTAATCTAACTAGCTCATCATTATTATTACACTCAAACTACATCACAAATGATTGTCACTTACTATAGCCTTATCAACAACCCACCAAACTATCTTACGTACAATTTGGTATATCCAGGAAAGATTTTAAGGTCAAGAACGATTCTTTAGTAGTAGAAGCTATCAAGCTGTTCGAGGAATTAATGCTCACCTCTAGAGCCAGATTGGGATGCCCAAAGCGGAAATGCATCATTCCCAAACATAGCAAAGCAATCTCGTATCTTCCATACATGCTACAAGCAGTTGAAGGAGGAACAAGGTCAAATCCCTCAGTCCCTGCACTTTTAGGCAATGGATCATGGATCAGCTAATGTTTAAAACAAAGGTAATAGAACCACAATCTAACAGGCAAACACATGTTACACTTCTATCAGAGTACAGATAACCTGTAATCGAAGTAACGGAGGAGATTATCCACAGCAGCAAAATAGTCATCGTTGTGAAGTTTATTCAAGTAACGCAAAAAGTGAACCTGTATCATTGCAAGCCGTAAATAACATGTAAGAATATCGAAGCAATCAAAGAAGTTATGAATCCACTGCCAGGATAATAACATGAGGAAACAAAACATTACTCGATGCAACTCAGGGGCTAAAGTCTGAAGCTGCTCAAGGAAACTTTCGATCGAACTTGAAGAGGATGAACATCCATGGCTGACATCAAATCGCAAATCAATGAAAATTTGAAGAATAAAAAAATTAGAGATACATTTTTCATAAATATATTGAACAGAGTCTTTACGTTTCAATTGCATCAGCCTGTTCCATTAAAAAGCCTTGTATCTGCAAATTTGTCCGAAGGAATAATGACTCTTCTGCCAGAGTATTATCTACTGTACTTGATGAGGCACAATCAACTGGAGTTGCCTCTGTATTTTTCTTACTGGTGCTTAATTTTCCCTTCCTATTAACTAGCGAACCTGCATGTTTCGTTTTTTCTTCACATTAATCTAACATTGAGAGTCTTATAAAACAAATGAGTGCTAAAACACAAGAATGAAACATAAACAAGAGAAAAAATGCCAAGATAAATTTAATTGGACTAGATCTATATGATGGTAGGGAAATATCTTCAGAAGCTCAAATTTTAAATAGCAAAATCTACAAAAGTTTCATACAAAGATTTAGTCTTTGGACAAAAATAAGATCCAGATTGAACTAAGTTATTAATCACTTAAACAGAAAATAGCATCTAAATTGCACCTTAATCACGAATATAAAACTCTATTTCCTCAATATTTTCTAGCACCTGGGGTTCTGAGAAAGTGTTTCTTTGAGCAGAAATGAGTGAATACAGTGAGGGATACCTTCGGCCACTTTGAAAAGTGCTTCTGGTGTATGAAGGTGAAACGGGACACTTCCCATAGCATTTTTCCTTGAATCGATTTCTTCAGTTGCTTTATCTATAATATAACTCTCCATATCCATCTGATCATATTGTGTTAATGACTCTGGATTACTACTAGATGCATCAAACTGAGCAGAGCTAGAATGGGCTTCTTTGCAGTAGGCTTCTATGTTTGAGAAAAGATGACAAACTCCCTGCAGAGGATTCACATTCAATGGATGGTACTTTCAGACATTCACTTTTGTGTTTCCGCAACATAAAGACAAGAGCCCAGTGTGTATGACAGATATTTTTTGATACTTCAGAGTTATGACAGATCTACTATTTTAAAGCACATATGGTTGGGTCTATAGTTGTACCAAAAAGAACGTAGAAAGCACAATACCTCGAATGATAAAAGGTTAAATGACAAAATGCAACGACGAACAAACATTCCCAAGTTGCTATTAGGATCCAAAATAATCTGATCTTCTTGAACAACCCCTGAATCAAGGCTTCCAAGTATTCCTACATATAAAGAAATGAAAACTAATAAGATTCCAAACATGACAATTACAAGAAACCGAACCTTAAGCAGGAAAGTAGGTAACCTCGCATGTCATTAAAGAAATTCAATAGATCATCTGGTGAAGACAAAGAGGAGAATTTATTAGTTAAATGGTCAATTAGCCACGCATCCATCTCTTCACCAACTTCTCTCAACTGGTTGATAAGCTCTTCAAGCCTCGGCTCAAAAATATCATCACAAGACTGCATCATGAAAATATCAATCTCGTCAGAGAAAATAACATTTGTTTTAACACACAAAAATCAACAAAAACTACAATCCATCATTCATCAATGCCTAAACCAATAAAGGTTACAAAAGTATCATCGAATTTTGAGCTGTGAAATCGTGAGTCAACAGTCATAAGACATTAATGAACTAAACCTCAATAATCAAAGGGGAAATATTCTAAGATTTGCACACAACAGCATAAGATACGAACAATGAAACTCAACATACATTGCAATTCAAGTAGAAACGAGAAAGTGAAGAAGGCAAACCTTTATAAGAGAAAGCAAATAGAGACCGAGACGATTATGCTGAGAAACTGAAGAGAAAGGGAAAGGAAGAGACAGAGCAGAAGGTGCATACATCTGTAGCAGAATGCAAACGGAGATCTTATGCGGAGTTACCGAAAAAGCGCCGGTAGACCTCGTTAATCCGGCCATATCTCCGTCCAGTGAAAACACTTAGCCTCTCAATTTGGATTAACTCTGTTATAGCTCAATCTCTCGCCGGAAAAGCTCCTCCGAAAGTAGCCGTGATTAGGGCACTTAGAGGATTTTTCGTTTTTTTTTACTAAAAAAATAAGTCACCGGGAAAGTGAGCACTGGTTTGAAAATAAATAAAAGAAGGAAAAAAAAAAAAAATCTCACGCCGGTTCGCAAAATTTGAGAACCGGTTATTACGTACCGGTTGATGATCGGATCGGATCGTATAGACAACCGTCCGGTTAAGTGTACCAAACTTAAAAGCCAATGGTGTAAAAAGAAGAAAAATGTCGTATATTTTATTAATTGCAAAGAATGACAAAATTTCATTTTAGAAAGTAAGAGTTGAACAAAAACATATAAAGAGTTTTTTTTTACAAAATACCAAAAAATATATTTATATTCTAAAAAATGTCATACTATCTTAATTATTTCCTTTTAAAATAGAATAAAATAAAGTTTAAATATAAAAAATTACAATTTAAATTATTGAATTTTGATTAACTAATTAAAATTATGATTTAATTTTGAAGAGATTAGTTTTTTAGTATTATTACAATTCTTAGAATAATTTATCATGTGTAATATTTTGGGAAATTCTCAAAAATACCACCAAAAATTAAGTTTATTCCAAAAATACCACACACTCCCAAAACTTCCAAAAATACCACCAAAATGTTTTTGTTCCAAAAATACCACAAATTTTGAAATAACTTTAAAACTTCAAATTTAAACCCTAAAACCTCAAAACCAAACCTTACCCCCTTTAAAACTAAACCCTAAACTCTATTTAGTGAACCCAAACTCAAAATTTTAAATTCTAAACCCTTAAAAATTACTTTTTATGTTTGTGGTATTTTGGGAACATTTGAGAGTGTGTAGTATATTTGAAAATTTTGGGAGTGTGTGGTATTTTTGGAATTTGAATTTCTTTTGATGGTGTTTCAAGGAATTTCTCTAATATTTTTAGATAATAAATTTAAGAAAGATTTTTTTAGAGTATTTCAATTATAAAACGTGACGAAGTGAGATTAAAATATGTGGTGAAGTGGTTTAATTTAGTGTATTTATAAGTCGATACGAGACATGTAGCATTACTTCACCCGAGATTGAGTTCATATACTTACAATACCGTAAGTATTGTCTGATATTATGTAAGAATTGACTATTAGACCGGTCTATTATGGGTCAAATGGTAACGAAAAAAAATATATATGTATTTATGAGATGTATGGCACTTGTCTTATCTGCTGAATTGTTCTTTATAACAATCAATATAACTATATATTAAAATATTGTCAACGGGGATGTAGCTCAGATGGTAGAGCGCTCGCTTAGCATGCGAGAGGTACGGGGATCGATACCCCGCATCTCCATTTTTTCCCCCTTTACAATCATTTAAACAAACGCAAACTTATAAAACGTTAAACACGTTTTAAAACATTTTAAAAAGTTCTATCTTCTTCATCGTTGACTTTCTTCAATTAAGATCCAAACTTCACTTCACACAACTCACATTTTTCAGATTTCTAATCTCATCAATGGAGTCAACAAAAACTATATCAAACAATCGTTCAGCTCAACTAAAAGCATTCGACGAAACTAAAACCGGTGTAAAAGGTCTTATCGATGCCGGAATCAAAGAGATTCCGACGATATTCCATACACCTCCGGTTATTATAACAACTCCAAAACCATCAACAGAATTCACAATCCCTACAATCGATCTCAAAGGAGGAAATTACAGTACTGATTCAATCACGCGATTGAGTTTGATTGATAAGATCGGTGACGCGGCTGAGAATTGGGGGTTTTTTCAAGTGATTAATCATGGAATCTCGATGGATTTGCTTGAGAAGATGAAAGAAGGTGTTCGTAGATTTCATGAACAAGATTCAGAGATTAAGAAAGAGTTATACACTCGTGATCCGAGTAGTAAGTTGGTTTATAGTAGTAATTTTGATTTGTTTAGTTCGCCGGCGGCGAATTGGAGAGATACAGTTGGTTGTTATACGGCACCGGATCCTCCTAGATCCGATGACTTGCCGGATGTTTGCGGGTAAGATTTCAAATTCGATATATATAGTAAATGAATAATTTATTGACCGGTTTACTTTCAATTAGAATAAAACGAACCAAACTTATGTTTGGTTAATTTTGTTTGGTTTACTCAATTGCGAGTAAACCGATCGGTGGATTATTAATTTTAGTTCTGATTTTGGTTTGGTTCGGCGATAATAAACTGAACAATTTTATTTTATACTATATTAAACGAATCGAACTGAATTTGCTAAAATTAACCAAATAAAAAAATTAACCAAATAAATAAACAAAAAATAACCACAATTTAACCGAACTATAATACATTTAAGATTTCTAAACAAAAAAAAAAAACAAAAATTTTAAATAATAACAACATAAATCGAACCGAACCAAAATATATTTAAGATTTCTGAACCGAAAAACAAAAAAATAAAATAAAATAATAACAATAAAAACCAAACTAAAACCCAAATTACCCAAATTATCCAAACCAAAAAACCCGAAACATGCAATGTAATCCAAAAATACCCGATCAAAATTACTTTGATATATAAATATATTCAGGTTATTGGGTACTTATTCTGGTTTCGGTTGCATATATTGAATAAACTATTAAATAACAAAAAGAAACTTTGGTTTTAATAATACAATAATAAGAAATATTTTTATAAGCGTTATATTTGGTGTTGTGATTGGAGATGAGTGTTTTCTTAGTGTTTAAATCACACTAAAATAGTATGATTTCAACACTATTATAGTGCTAAGGTTGGAAATGCCCTAAAACCATTAAAAACACGTTGAATGGGCATGCTATTTGACGGTATCACTCAACTTGAGGAGAGATTAAGAGTTAATTTAGACCTCTAATTCTTCCTAGTTTAAAAAGAAAAGAATGCAAAAAATAATATTTTTAAAATTCAAAATACAATTCACTAGCATTTAAACATTCACTATTCTTTGTTTCATAACATGATGGAGATTAAGATGAAACTAAGCATAAATCAAAATCTAACTCCATTTTGAAAATCTTTTATGGTTATTATCAGGGAGATTATGATTGAGTACTCAAAGGAAGTAATGAAATTAGGTAAATTACTCTTTGAGCTTCTCTCTGAAGCTCTAGGGTTAAACCCTAATCACCTCAAAGATATGGATTGTACAGATTCATTGCTTTTGCTAGGCCATTATTATCCACCTTGTCCACAACCAGATCTTACTTTAGGCTTAAGCAAACATTCAGACAATTCATTTCTCACTATTCTTCTTCAAGATCAAATTGGAGGTCTTCAAGTTCTTCATGATCAATATTGGGTTGATGTTCCTTATGTTCCTGAAGCTCTTGTCATTAATGTTGGAGATCTTCTTCAGGTTTACTAACTAACCTTTCTTTTTTATTTTTTTTTTGCTTTTTATAGGTTGAGGATTTTTTTTCTCTCTTAATTATAGTCATTTAAATGATTTTATTTTGAAATTATTGGTTTTTTTTTTAAATTGCAAAATAATCAGTTGGTGATTTAAGCATATATAAATTTTTTTTTTAAAATTATGTTTTGTTACTTATACACACGATTAAATTTAAGTTGTTTTTTAGATAGTAAGAAAAAAAAAAGATTATGAAAAATATCACCAAATACCAGGTATGTTTCAAAAATATTACACACTCCTAAATTATTTCTTTTTTTTTTTTTGGCAGACACACTCCTAAATTATTTCAAAAGTACCACAAAATGTTTTTGTTATATAAATACCACAAATTTTTTTTAAAAAATAAAATATTATTTTAAGCCCTCAACCCTAAACCCCGAAAACCAAACTCCACCATCTTCAAAACTAAACCCTAAACTCAATTTAGTGAACTCAAACCCAAAAATTTAAATTTCTAAACACCTAAAATTCAATTTCAAATTTGTGGTATTTTAGAACAAAAATATTTTAATGGTATTGTTGAAGAATTGGAATGTTTTTGGAATATGAAATTCTCTCTGTGGAATTCCATGGAATTCCTAAAAAAAATTCAAAATTCAAAAGTAAATATTTTATTTTATTATGATAATCGCAACTTCTAGTTCTAATTAACCGTGTTGATAAACTTGAGACGTAAAATTAAACAATTAATTAGTGTGTATTGAAGAACAACCAAATTTATAAGAAAATGCTATGAATTTTTATACTTGAGACGAAAATCTTGAAACCTTTTTCATCATTATTTTGGTCAAAACTAAAAATTGAATGATTTTATTGGAGTATTTTGATTGTGTGCAGCTAATAACAAACAACAAGTTTATAAGCATTGAACATAGAGTTTTGGCTAATGAAATAGGACCAAGAATTTCAGTGGCATGTTTCTTCACTTCATATTTAATGACAAATCATCGAGTTTATGGACCAATTAAAGAGCTTTTGTCTGAACAAAACCCACCAATTTATAGAGAAACAACAATTACTGAATATTCAAAATTCTATAGATCTAAAGGATTTGATGGTACATCTGGATTACTCTATCTTAAGATCTAAAAAATGGTGTTTTATTATAGTTTAATAATATATGCATGTGACTTTATTATATTGTTTCCATGTAATAATGCATGAGACTTTGTTTTATTTTTATATGTTAATTAGTTTTTGTTTAATAAAGATTGTGTATCAAGTATCATGATTGATGTATATAAAGCATAAGAAGATGCACAAAACATTTGAATTTATGAAGACATGATTTCATTTAAATAAAATCTTAGTTTCTGTTTGAATATTCAAACTATGTTGTTTTACATTACTCAAGCGAAAACTTTGTGTTTTGTGTGAAGAAATGAAAAACGAAGACATGTATTTATAGTAGCCGAAAAAGTTTATATAAAAGAATGCGACATTTGGTCAATATACATTTTTACATAAAAGGATGTGACATTTGGTCAATGCATCTTTTCACATAAATGAATGTGACTTTTGGTGAAAAAACAAAACCCTTCGTTGCATATGTTCAATTGGTGCTCCTTCGGCCAACGACTATTCAATTTCTCATTCAAATTTACTTCAATTTTGAAAAAATTCATTTTGTCAAAAATAAGTTCCACCATTTTCTTCCTCCTCTTGAAATAAGATAGATAAAAGTTTATTGTCTTAACAACCATGGAATTTTTTTTTCTTTTATAAAGGCTTTCTATCAAAAATATAAGTTTTTATACCACAATATAACACCGAATACATCATCAACCCAAACTCTAAAATTCCAAAACACAAAAGCCCAAAAGCAAACATCAGAATCGAATTGGGCTTGTCATGACCCAAACTGGCCCGGGCTAAGAGAAAAACCCTAGCAACCCTAGGCAACTGATGGAAAACCCATCAGCTGCCGCCACCGGTGACGGGGCTGCGAACACCACCTGACTCTGGTGCCCCACCAGCGTTTCTGAGACTCAGTCGCCAAAGACGGCCTAGCCTACCATCAACCACTTTCGGATAAGGAGAGGATACAGATCTATAAAGTTATGCGGCGGATCTGGAAGAAGGAGTAGGTTTCCGATGATAGGGAGATGAAGCAGATGGAGAAGGAGTAGCCGGAAATCCAACAGGAGATGTCCCCACGCTTCTGAGTGCACCATGCGGCGGCCCAGACCTCCGATTTCTGAATCTCTACCATCTCAAAGTTCCTCCTCCCAAGAAACCGTTGCTCCTCCGGTAGATCGCCTTGACGAGACTAGCCGAGAATCGCCACCGATCTACTACTTTCAACCGTTAAGTTGTTGACGGTGATTCTGAGGTCAGCGTCGACTCAAGTGTGTGGATGGTTGGGGTGGTGATACATGCACGGAAGGCTCGCCAGCGTCTGGCTCACTGGTGTTCCTCAGCGTCGTGGTGCATGGTGGTTGTTATAAGAGGAGATGGGGTCTTCGTACGCCGCCTTTTACTCTCGCCTTCACATAGTCTTGAAAGAGAAACGGAGAGAGAGTTTTTATATTGATTCAACAACCATGAATTTTAGTTCAATAATTATAACATTTGTTCATCATGCGTGTTCTTTATTGGGGATGTAACCGTAATGATAGAGCGCGCCAAAAGTATGAGTTATTTGATTTTTTTTTTTTTCGCCTTTTGGAACTATTTATATATTATAATACGATTTTAATGGGTATTTTCGAAAATACTATAATAATTAGGTATATCTTAAAAATATCATAATTTTCAAAAGCTATGGTACATTTTTAAAAACAAAATACCACAAATTTAAGATAGTTTTAAAACTTCAAATTTAAACCTTAAACCACCAAAATTAAACTCCACTCTCTTTAAAACTTAATCACAACCTCTAATTAGTGAATCTAAACTCAGAAATTTAAAGTCTAAATCCTTAAAATTCAACTTTTATTTTTGTGGTATTTTTGGAGAAAAAACAACTTAGTGATATTTTCATAACCTTAAAGATTTTGTGGTATTTTTGAAATTTTGAAAATATTTTAGTTGTATTTCAATGAATTCCTCACTTTTTAATTGGTTAGATTAATTATATTTAATGATGTTTTGAAATAATAACAAATCAATATACCAAAATTTAGTGGAATTTTTAAGATTATCATTTTTGAGTTTTATTTTCATAAATAATACATATTTCTATTCTTTTAAAAATGTTCCAAAATACTTTTGTTTTAAAACTAAAATAAAATTTAAAATCATTTTTAAAATTTTAAATTTAAACTAGGAACTTCTACTTTTAAATTTTAAAATTAAATTCTAAACTTTGAAGATATAGATTCTAAACTTTTTGTCTACTTTGATCAATTTTATTTTTTGATAAAACGTTAAATTTATAGATCAAACAATAGAGAGATATGTACAACCGAGAAGTTCAGTTTGTCTAAGTTAGAACGAAAATAACCTATAGGTGCTAGGGAGTGTTCAAAAGTGCCTCGTTAAAACCTGAAGCTAGAAAATACAGTGGGATAAAACTAGAATAAAAAAAGTATAACCTTTGAAACACAACATATAAGCGAACAACAAAGAAGTTGGTAAAGTAGGGATAGAGCGGGAAAGAAAATCGAAGTAAATGTTAGGTAGTAGTAGGAAGGCGGTGCGAATGATGGAAGGATTGCCAACGTTGGAAAAGGTCGTGGTAACGGGAGTCACTCGTGTATCGAAGACTTGTGAGTCAGTCCATGATGTTTTGAGCGATCAGCTGCTTGAGATAAGTGTGTGAGCGGTGGGTTGTTGTGATGACGTCCATTCCTTTCCCACCAAATGTTGTAGATGGTGGATTGGAAGCATAATCTGAGCAAAACAACATCAAGGAAAGACAGGCAATAGAGGCGCATGGAAGCTAGTGTGCGGGTCCAGTTCGAAGAGATGATCAAAGGTCTCTTCTGGCTCGCTGCAGAGAGTACATGGAGTGGGATTGCCCCATCGTCTTACCCTCGAACTTGTGGATAATATGTCAAGAATCGCAAACCAATAAATAAACGCATAACAAGGTACAAATTGAAAAAACCAAATAGTTAAGGTCTAAGGTTGAATAGGGTGCAAGAGACTTTGTTGCTTTCATGTATGAGTGGATGAGAATGTTGGTATGTATGTGTTTGTCCAATGTCGCCAGAGAGCCATGTCTTGATCTCCAGCGAGGTTGGAAAGAGGCAAGTGAATTAGGTGGTCATGAAGATCACATAATAATGGGACACGATATCTTCGAATCGACCAATGTTGCAGGGTGGTAGCTGAGGAGACCGAAACATACCTAGGTATACCCAACTCTCGGATACTCTCGTCTCAGGTGAGAGCGAGGAGCGGGTTTAGAGAGGTCCAATCGTCGAACCAAAAAGATGTGCTACAGTTATTGCCAATAATGAACCGCAAATAAGGAACTGTCGTTGCTCCGAACTTCATCCGCGATTTTTAAATTTTATTTCTTTGTTATGTAATATTTCTTTTTTACTAATACTTTGAAAAACTTTAAATAAAATGTAGTTTTTGAAATACTATTAAAAATTACGTTAATTTTTTAATTTAAAAATTCTAGGCATCAATTAAAATAAAATAGAAGAACTAAATAACTTATTTTTCTCGTCTACCTAACACGTTACACGTGAATCAGCTTCTGCTTCAGTTCTTAAAAAAATTTAAAAGCCAGCTTTGAATTAATTTAAAAATCCAAAGATCGATACTCTCTTCTGACTATATACAATCAATCAGTTTCTTGGCTTAAAGCAAACAATCAATGGAATCAAATCTTAATATTGTAACTGATCGTTTAGCTCAATTAAAAGCTTTTGATGATACCAAAACCGGTGTGAAAGGTCTCGTTGATTCCGGAATCGAAGAGATTCCGGCGATATTTCGTACACATTCGATTACTTTACCATCCTCATCATCAAAACCGTCGTCAACTAATTTCACGATTCCAACCAGGGCTGATCCTGAGGTTCAACAGAGTAAGCATGAGTTTGCGGTCCATTTTATATTTTCAAAATTTTACTCTGATAGTCTGTCCATTTTCAAACTCTTATTTTAAAACCGACCCATATTTTTGCGGCTTTTAAAATCTCAGGACCGGCTCTGATTCCAACAATCGATCTGAAAGAAAGAATCTATGATTCAATCACACGACGGAGCTTGGTGGATAAGATTGGAGACGCGGCGGAGAATTGGGGATTTTTTCAAGTGATTAATCATGGAATCTCGATGGAATTGCTTGAGAGGATGAAAGAAGATGTTTGTAGATTTCATGAGGAAGATACAGAGATTAAGAAAGAGTATTACACTCGAGATCCGAATAGTAAGATGATGTATGCAAGCAATTTCAATTTGTTTAGTTCGCCGGCGGCGAATTGGAGAGATACGATTGGTTGTTATATAGCACCAGATCCTCCGAGTTCCGATGACTTACCGGAAGTTTGTGGGTGAGATTTCAAATTTCACAAACTATATATATGCTCTAGTAAAAGGAACCTTTAAAAAGTAAATAAACTATTTGTTTGTTGAAAATTACTTTTTTCATTAGTTAAAATATGAACAAATAATTTTCATTAAAGATAAAATGAACAAAAAAGAAATTTACTATTTTTATTGTTAAACATAATTTCAAATATCTTGTTATTATCCATATAACCAAACATAAACTAAATAAAAAATAAAATCTATGGAGATTATTTATTTTACTTTTTAAAATGAATAAATAATTTAAAATAAAAATATAATTAAAACTATATATATATATATACATATTTGTCTTTACCAATTAACTTAGAATTATTTTAAAAATTAAATATATGTATATATATATATTTAATATGAAATAAATAATATATATATATATATAAACATAAAATATATAAATGGAC
>OVBE01003159.1:0-27832 GCA_900406425.1 Iberis pinnata
TATCTAAAATGGATGCAAAACAAAGCTAAAAACGAGTGAAAATACAAGTATATCAGAGACGCCGGACTCTGCCAGTTGTTTGTAGAGAATCTGGGCGGAGCCGCGCTCTCTTGGTTCTTACACCTTGAAGCCAGATCAATCGACAACTTCCAGCAGTTGTCGACGACCTTCGTCAAACACTACTCCATGTTCATGGAAAAGAAGACTTCCACAGCCGATTTATGGTCGCTAAGTCAGGGCCCCCGCGAGTCTCTCAGGACGTTCATGGAACAGTACAAAGAGGTGGTTTCAAAGGTGGCAATCTCAGACGAAGCCGCGATCGCCGCGTTAAGGAATGCCATGTGGTACGAGTCGAGTTTCTGCGAGGAACTACTGTTGAATCAACCCCAAAGACTGGAGGACACCTTGCATAAGGCTAACCGCTTCATCGAGATGGAGGAAGAGAGGGCCACGATGTCCCGGAAACACACCAAGGCTTACCACGGGAAAGAAAAAGAGGAACATGTCGAGCCCCGACAGTGTTACGAGAGCCAAGCAAAACAAGATAGAGGAAAGCAAAACACGAACTACCTCGTGGAAGAACACAAACTACCGATGTATCAGAGGCGAGACGACGATAAAAACGCGTACGGCAAATTCCATAATCGAAAGGGGCACAGCATGGCTGACTGCCGTCACTTGAAAGATACACTTCTCAAGAAGTACCAAGAAAACAGAGGGCGCGACGGGCAAAGACGACCCAACCAATATCCGCCTCATAATAACAGGGAGCGCTCCCAAAATTGCCCTCCAAATCAAGACCGTGAAGGGGGCGACAAGCAGCAGAGGCAGCCAGTCGACAAAGATATGGCCCCGCCGCGTCAACGCAACAACAATGAGAGAGACGAAGACGTCCCACCGCCGCGATGCCGCATAAACGTCAGTTTGGGCGGACTCGAACGGCGCGGTGATAGCGTTTGATCTATAGCGAAGACGGATCATCTGGTCTTAAACACGAGGGGTGCGGTAGTCAGCAAGCAGATGAGGCACAAACCGATCCGGTTCACCGTCGATGATCTGATCGAGCTCAACGGCGCGCAAAAGGACTTTATCCTTGTTGAGTTCATCATCGGGGACTACGAAGTAACACGGATCCTCATCAACACCGGCAGCTCCATCAACATAATCTTCAAAAGCACTCTCGAGAAGATGGAAATCGGCAAAGAAGCCATCAAGAAAACAACGCAATCACTTACCGGTTTTAGCGGAGACTCGGTAGAAACAGTCGGGACCATCAAACTCCCAGTTCGGGCCGAAGAAAGCATTACCACGATGAAGTTCCAAGTGGTCGACGAGCATCCTATCTTCAATGCGATCTTAGAGACCCCATGGCTCGTAGCAACCAAAGCCGCAGTCTCGATCCCGACGGCGAGAGGAACGGTGACCCTCAGAAGCAACCAGCAAGCTGCGAGAACTTGTTTCATCACTGAGCATAAGGCCCGCAAAAGAAACGAGCTATAGCAATTACAGTTGGGGCGCGCTAAAAGACTGGATATCCCTAAAGACCGCAAGGATCAGCATTGCAAGAATATTGACTAAGTGAATATAGCGCACTGAGCCCAGACCACTGCGTAGACATCGGCCACGAACACGACGAAACAATTAGAGTCGAGCTGATCAACTTCCTCAAAGAAAATTCTAACTCTTTCGCATGGTCGCTCGAATCCATGACAGGCATCGATCCCAGCATAACCTGCCACGAGCTTTACGTTGACCCGACGTTCAAGCCGATCAAATAGAAGTGTCAAAAATTGGGCCCAGAATGAGCGCAAGCGATGAATGACGAAGTAGAAAAGCTTCTACGCGTCGGGTCCATTACCAAAGTCAGGTATCCTGAATAACTGGCAAACCCGGTCGTGGTAAAAAAAAGAACAGAAAATGGTGGGTCTGCATCGATTTCACCGACCTGAACAAGGCTTTCCCAAAAGACAGCTACCCACTGCCGCACATAGACCGTCTCGTCGAAGCAACCACTGGGAACGAGCTCTTCTCGTTCATGGACGCCTTCTCAGGCTACAACCAGATAGCAATGCACCCCAACGATAGAGAGAAAACGGCCTTCATAACGGACAAAGGAACATACTGCTACCACGTCATGTCGTTCGGACTAAAGAACGCTGGTGCGACGTATCAAAGGTTAATCAATCGAATATTCGCAGACTTATTGGGAACATCGATGGAGGTATATATCGACGATATGCTCGTTAAGTCCTTATCCAAGACAGACCATATCGAACACCTGCGCTCCTGATTTGTGATCCTCAACAAGTATGGAATGAAGCTCAATCCCACCAAGTGTACGTTCGGCGTAACCTCCGGCGAATTCCTTGGGTTCATCGTCACCCAAAGAGGAATAGAAGCAAATCCAAAGCAGATCAGGGCACTTATCAACTTACCTTCACCGAAGAGCACGCGAGAAGTACAACGTCAGACGGGGTGCGTCGCAGCACTTAACAGATTCATCTCCAGATCGACTGACAGGTGCCTTCCATTCTACCAGTTGCTACGCGGTAACAAGAGGTTCGACTGGGACGACAGATGCGAACAAGCATTCAAAGAACTAAAAGAATATATATCCACGCCGCCCATACTAGCAAAGCCTGAAGACAGAGTGACGCTCTATCTCTATATATCGGTATCCACGACGGTGTTCAGCAGTGTGCTCCTCAGAGAGGACCGCGGAAAACAGCGACCGATATTCTATACCAGCAAAACCCTCGATGGCGCGGAGTTCCGTTACCCCCACTTTAGAAAAGTTGGCCTATGTCGTCGTCATCGAGATACCACCAGAGTTAATCGAAGACGCCGAGGCCCCTCGAGTATGGACGCTTCACGTCGACGGGTCCTCTTGTTTGGGAGGATCAGGAGTTGGAATACGCTTGGAATCTTCAGAAGGCGAGGTACCGGAATAATCTTTTCGCCTCGAATTTAACGCATCGAATAATGAAGCCGAATACAAGGCGATCATAGCAGGGCTCAAACTGGCTAAAGGCATAGGAACAACCCAGATCTGAGCGTTCTGCGACTCACAGCTTGTCGCGAGCCAATTCGCAGGGGACTACGAGGTCAAAAGCGAGAGAATGGACGTGTATCTTCGCGTAGTTCAACACTTAGCAAGGTAGCTGGAATATTTCAAAATTGTCAAGACTTCAAGAAGCGAGAACAAAATAGCAGACGCGCTAGCAACCATAGCTTATGCTAATGACTCGAACTTACGTCACACCATCCTGGTCGAAGAAATGTAGAAACCCAGCAAAAGCTCAGACTTTGTCCATTTCATCGACGACCACGACATTGCAGAGGACAACATCGAATTCGGAGCCGACCACGGAGCCCCAACTACCAACTGGCACGACAAAATCAAGTTGTACATAGCTGACGGAACCAAACCAGAAGACAAATGGGCAGCAAGGCGACTCAACAGGCATCCAACTCACCTGCCCCAGTCCCAAGGAAACGGAGCACATCATCAGCGAAACACATGACAGTACGGGAGGTAATCACTCTAACGGACGTGCCCTGGCACTAAAGATCAAGAAGCACTGCCACTTCTGGCCCACCATGATTGCGGATTACCACAAGTACGCCCTGAAGTACGAACAATGCCAAGGACACGCCCCCAATGTCCATCAACCGACAGAGCTCCTGCGCACTCGGCATCACCATACCCTTTCATGCGGTGGGCGATGGATATTTTCGGGCTGATGCCCTCATCATGTGGTCGGAAATACCTCCTCATGACGGACTACTTCACCAAGTGGGTCAAAGCCAAATCCTACGCTAGGGCTGGGCATATAAACCGAAATCTAAAATTCGAACTGAAACCGAACCAAAAAAACCAAAACCGAAACAAAAAAAAGTTTTTCCAAATAACCCGAACGGTTCCTATATATCTCAATCCGAAAAACCGAATCTGAACCCGAACCGAACCGAAACCCGAAAGTATAACCGAAAAATTTGTATATATATGACTATATATGTAATTTTGATCGGATAGTTAGGATTTTATGTATAAAAAATACATTTTTAGTAAGGTAACTAAGATATTTATGAGTTTTTGTCCAATATTTTGGATTTTTAATTCGATTAAGTTGGATTTTAGCTAAGTTGTTCAGATAATTTGTACTTTTTACGGATATTTTGGAGTTTTGGTTCCATTTCGGATCCTAATAAAAATGAAAAAACCAATCCGAACCCGAATGGATCCGAACCAAATTTTTAAATAACCCGAACTGTTCCAATATGCCTCTAACCGAATTATTCGAAATCTGAATTATCCGAACCGAACCCGAACCATAATCCGAACACTCACCCCTATCCTACGCCGAGATACACGACACCCGAGTGCAGAACTTCGTCTGGAAGTATATCATATGCAGGCAAAAACTACCCTACGAGATCGTCACGGACAATGGGACGCCCCGATACCATCAAGGAAATGGCGAAACCAAAGCAACCAACAAGACTATCGTTGACGGTTTGAAGAAAATACTAGAGAAGAAGAAGGGACTTTGGGCCGACGAGCTAGACGGGGTGCTTTGGTCGCACCGAATGATGCCTAGAAGAGCGACGAACCAAACCCCATTTTCTCTGGCCCATGGCATCGAAGCCATGGTACCTTCCGAAGTCAACGTATACAGCCTCAGAAGACTAAAACTACCCGAGAACATAGACACCAACGTTGCGATGTTGCATGACCGCCTCGACAAAGCAGAAGAAAGCTGCGATAGAGCCCTCCTCCGTATCCAGAATTATCAACAAGCCGCGACCCGATACTACAACAAAAGCGTGTATGTCCGACAATTCAGCAAAGGCGACCTAGTCCTGCGTCACGTCTTTGACAACACAAAGGAATATATAGCAGGGAAGCTCGACGTAAAATGGGAAGGACCATACCAGATATCTAAGATCGTCAATCTCGGCGTCTACCAGTTAGCCGACTTGAGTGGAACCGTGCACCTGCGCTCCTGGAACGCACATCATCTCAAAATCTACCACTACTAACTTAGGTATGGACGCACCACGAACTACGAATGGTTTAATCCCTCTATAATGGGTACGTAGGCAGCCCGAAATAAGGGTCCAGCTATGACAAAAAAAAAATTGTTTTGTACTTCTTGTTTATCGTCGCTTCTTTGGGGGGGGGGGAATAGACGCCCTCATTACCCTCCGTTAATAATAACTTCAGTTCATTTCAGACTGCTTGCAAAACAAAGCCGAGCCCAGCCTCGCCGACGCAACCATCGGATAAATATAAATAAACGAAAGCCTTGCCTAGCCTCGCCGAGGTAACCCTCGTAAAATACCAAAAAGTCGAGCCCCATGCTCGCAGTGACGTTCTAGCTAAACGATCACTATGGGAATAAGGAACCATTATGCAATAACACTTGCACCAGAAAAGCTGAGCTATAGGCTCGCACGTTCCAACAAGCGATAACCACCTAATAAGCCGAGCCCAAACTCTCCGAATCATCGACGAACTGGAACACAAGGATAAGCCAAGGCTAACGCAGCCTCACACCCATGTAAATAAGACACAAATACCCGCAATAAAATGAAAACATGACAGAAAGCGCGATAAGTACAAAGCATAAAATACCATTCAAAAGAAGGAGTTTTTACAAGCCGCAACCGCGGCCAAAGTACGAAAAAATTACATAAGGAAGAGAAAAAATAATAAGAGAAAAGGCCCTAAACGGCTGCACTAAACAACATTTTCATCTGTGCCACCGCCATTCGCACCCTCGTCATTCTCCCTAGCAGGCTGAATCGACGAACCTTGGTCATCAACTGCTTCAACAGTCTCTTCCGGTCGCCTCGACGGACAAGGAAGGTCTTCCGCATAAAAATCTATAACCTCCACCAATTTTCTAGCCTCTTGCTTCTCCTTAAGCTGCTATGCGAGAGACTCGCGAAGGAAGTCAGGGATCGCACCACCAAAACCGATCACCATGCTGAATAGCTCACTGGCCTTCGTATAGCAGGCGGTGGCCTCATCGAGTGGACGAGCTTCGCGTAGCCCATCCAGATGCCTGCACACTTTCCCTAATTGCGCATCAATAGACGCAATCCAAGCCTCTTCAGCCTTCGCAACGGCCTCCCTGACCATAACTTCGTGTTTCCTGATCACGTGCGATCTCTCCTTATTCGCATCATCGTATCGGGTGGCGAGCATACGCTTCTCCTTGCTAAGCCTCTTCACTTCACGCTCAAGCTCTTCATTGCGAACAACAAGCCCATCCCTCTCAACCTTCATGGCTTCTCACTCTGCCTCAACAGCTTTCATGGTCGAAGTTTCTCTATCAGCCAGCACATACGCATCAGCCGCCTGCGCCTCAAGTGTTTTACCAACCGCGACCAGATTCTTAGACGTTTCCTTCTCACCCCGATATAACCCGATATACTTATCCGCGCTCTCACGAGCGGCTATAGTGGCCTCACGAGCCAGTCGCACCTTCAGCTTGAACCATCTAAATATATGGTTCGTTGTTTGTCCAGTCTGTGCAAACAACGCAAATCAGTACAAGTCGGAAAACGAATAAGTACGCAAGGAAACTTACCCTTATATAGGACGAGGAGAAGTCATCGAACATCTTGTTCGACCTATCTTGCGTAGCTGACTGGTCGAGGTTACCAAGGAGGATCAACTGACTCACTAGCTCCCCGAAAGCAATAGGATCTTCGTGCATTCTAAGCATGTCATCGTAGTGGAAGCTGAAAGGAAGTTTCTCAGCGTTCTCTAAACAGAGCGACCCACCGCAGGCCGAAGCCTCTTCACCCATGTCTTCGGAGCCACTTTCTTCCCCCGCGTCTTCGGACTCCTCACTTTCATGCGTTTCGACCTGAATGATCGAACGATCTTCTGTTTGAGGCTCGTTAGCGACAACCTCGACATTCGCAACCGGCTGCGGCTTGCTTGGTACCTCTCTCACTAGAGGAGCGTCAATAGGTTCATTAATTATCAACTTCGCGTTGAAAGCCCTCTTCTGGGCCCTCACTTCGTTTGTCGCGCTCCTTATCCTCTTAGGAGAAGCTTGGAGAACCCTCTTTCCAACTGCTTTCTCAGAAAGAGTCGCGGCGGTAGATACCTTAACATGCTTCTCTTTTTCTGTCGCGACCTCCTTCGCTACATCGTCGGCGCTCTCAGTTGCCTTAGGAACCCTCACTGATCCCAACAGCTTTGTTGCAGCTTCAGATTGATTCTTTAGAGCCGCAACTCTCAGCTCCTTAACGAACGATGACGACATTTGGGTTAGACGAGGTACCGGACAGCGATCCCAATCGACTGAAAAGAAAGAGTAAGCAAGTTAGCAACAACACGAGACAAATATATTGATAGATGCAACAACCAAACGCACCTCTAGAAAAGATAGATCGACGCTCGTTGATTTTCTCTCGAGTAATGTCTCCCCACAGCGTCAACCCCAAGGCTTGTATCTTCCTGATATTATCGAAGAAACCGGGGGAATACTTCTTGATAGGCAAAGGACGAATGTATCAGTGCGAACTAAGGAAAATACAAAGACAACGCGAAGCTCTACAAACGCGCATATTCCATCACATGGAATAATCGTAGGCGCATGACGGAACGGACGCGTCGTTGACCTTCACAAAGAACCATCGGCGACGCCAATCCCATATCTTCCTCGGTACCCCACCGACGATCCTGTATTGGTTCTTCCAACGGACCTTGTCAACCACCCTTGTACTGGGAGAGAACCGCATCGCATAAGCAAAAAATGCCCTGCAAATGTCAACACCGACCTCAACCGCTAGGACCAGCATCCCCACCAGAGTGCGAATAGACTATGTTCCGCGAAATACTCATCCGGTGTTTCGCACAGTAGGAGACGAAAACCTTCGGGATTGGGAACCACAGATGAGCGCAACTGAAATAGTCCTAGAAAACGGCGAAGTAACCTTGTGGAGGATTCCATGGTCTCTCCCTCGGACCCGGAATACAAGGTTAGGGTCAGTGAAGCCGTACTTAATTGACATCTTCCGAAGGTGCACTTTGGTCATAATGGAAGACACGACCCTGATCATGTCGTCGATGTCCGAAGGGGGAAGAGCAGACGAACCTTCCCCGTCCGATCGAGGAACAAACGACTCTATTGTAGGTTTCACGGTATTTCATGTCGCACTGCCACTTGGAGGAATTCTCTTCAACGGCTTTGAAGGTCACACCTCAGCACGTCTCCCTGCAAGTACTTTCGTTCTCACACTTAAGGGAATCATGTCCATTGGATCGTCATGCGCAGCGTTGCCTCGAGACTCTTTCCTTATCGACAGCGTGATCGTGTCGATATGATCAGAATAAGAAGATATCTTACTTGCGACCTCAGTCCAGCGCTCCGACGGTTCCTTCGCAGATTCTACAGTCCCGACTTCATCCAACGAAGTACTAGTCGTAGGATTGGATTGCCGAACTGACTCGCCCGCAGAAGATTCGACATGATGACTCGACGAAGCCTCTTCAGACGCACTAGTACCGCTACCCATGTCCAGATTCATAAGATTGCAGCCCATCGCGTCGATTCAAAGGATGCTAAAGAAAACGAGAGAGAGAGTAGAGAGAAAGGAGAGCAAAGAAAGTACCTTGGTCAGAAATGCGAAGTGAAAATAATGGAGAAGCCAAGAGGTATATATAGAGGAGTGACCGGAAGACTAAGCGTCCCGGTCAAGCCTGACTAGGAGACGAAGAAGCGATCAAAGGGAATTACCGGCAGACAAATCGACAAAAAGATGAATGACCGGAAAGGAGAAACTTCTCCACGAAGCCAACCATCCTCGAAATTAGCACCGACCGTTAGAAGTGCCAGTTCATCATCATACGCTGCTTCTGGATAATGACGAGGTAAATGAAAGCGCGGCCTGGTACGATTGGACCCAAAAAGACACATTGTGTCCGCCGACATGCACATACGTTGGTCTCGACGAACTAGGGGGGGACTTATTGTAGGATATGGGCCCAAACTCCCCAGGCCCAACAAGGCCAGGCCCGCGAAACATGGATGATGAGGTGAAGCCCCATCTCACCGACACAACAGTACACCTAGTCTCTTCCTAGCGCGGTGAATAGTGACCTACGAACTAAATCGCCGGATGAACAGAGAGCCTAGCTAACTCCCCTCAATGATGACAAAACCAGTATAAATAAAGAGAAACTCCGAGGCGGAAAGGGGTTGGAAATTAGATAGAGAGAGCTTTAGAGAGAAGTAAGACCTCCGAACGACGACCTGAGTTTTCTCCGCATAACACTTCGACGACCTAAGCTTTTCTTTGGAGTTTCTTCGACGAGCTAAGATCTTTTGTAAAGTCACCAAGCGCCTCGGGATTGTCGACGCTCCTCTCACTGTCAAGTTGTAATCTTTCTTTATCAAATATGAACTCAAATCTTCGGATCAACGAATTTAGATTCAACAATGATTATGAGATCGACAAGATTATAATCGAAAGGTATGGGAAGAAGAAGATGAAACATGTTTCCGATGAATCTAATTATGATTCTAATTTAGAAGATGAGAAGAGAATGAGGAGATTAAAAAACAAGTGCGGATAAGAAAAGGTTTCACTTGAAGAGTTGATGATACACAAATATCAATGACATACACACCACACAAAGCTTCACGTTCCCAAATTTTTTAATATTTATTAAAAGTGTCCATAATTATTTCAGTTTTTAAAAACACTTGAATAAATGATAATTTATAAGTTTCCAATACTTTTGACAAAAAATGTTTATAATATTATAACTGTTCAATATTTACCAAAATTCCCTGATATCTTCATATTTACAAGATAATTATAAAGGTTCTAATTATATTTTGTCAGTGTATCTTAGTAACCAAATATTGAATTCACATATGAACAAAGGATTGTAAGTTTCAAATTTGGCTTGAATGAGAAGCACACAGTAGAAGGTATTACTATTGGCTACACTCATTACAAGAAAGATTTAATAGTCCAACCAAAATAGTCTAGTAGGAATTTTGTGGTCGTAAAATTTTTTGGTCAGAAAGTATAATCAAAATTTAATTGGAAAAAAGAGTAATCAGAAACTGGTCAAAAAAAATTTATGACTAATTTCCAACTATATTTTCTTATTTGGTCGGAAATTGGTCAGAAAAAATTTCCGACCAATTTACGAATAATTTTTTTAAAAATTAAAAAATTAGAATAATCTTATAAAATAACAATATTTTAAAATCAAAATTCCAAAACATATGTATAATTATATGATCTAATTACATAATCTAATTCTAAATTTTTAAAGTATAATTCTATAGCCAATAATCTAATTTAGGGCTGGGAATTCGGTTCAATCGGTTCGGTTCGGGTCGATTTTTCGGTTTTCTGTTTTTTTGGTTTTTGGATTTTGTGCCGAACTAAACCGAATAAAATTTCACTTCGGTTCGGAAATCAGTTTATTGGGTTCGGTTTTTTCTAATTACTTAAACCTACATAATCTAATAACATAAACCTATATAGTATTATTTGAAACTTAAAGAATAATTTGAAAGGATTTAGAAAAAGTTTAGAGATTTTTGTGGTGTAATGAAGAAGTTAAGCTCGACTTATATAGAAAAATTAGTCTGACCAAACCAAAAAATTGGTCAGAAAGTAATTAAGGAACATGTAATACAAGTTCCGACTAATTTTCGACCAACTTTTTGGTTTGGTCTTAAATTAGTCGTAATATTTAGTAAGTTTGTGACAAATTTCCGACTAATCTTTTGAATTTGGTCGGAATTTTGTTTTTAACCAAAAGATATATTTTTTTTAATTGAAAATTTCTTAAAAAATTCCGACCACATCCTAAATTAGTTGGAATTTGGTCGGAATTTTTCTTAAATGTTTTTTAAAAAATTGTTTGTTTTTATAATTTTTTAAAAACAAAAAATCGTGAAAATTAAACAAAATGATTAAAATAAAATTCCGACTAAATTCCCGCCAATTCTTGGATTAGTCAGAAGCTGGTTAGAATTTTAGAATTTTTTTAAAAATTTCTAAATTTTCTAACAATAAAAATAGGGAAAGTTAAAAATAATTCAAGAAAAAAAATTTTATTTCCGACCAGATTTCAACTAATCCAAGAATTGGTGGGTATTTATTTTTATATTTTTTATTTTTAACGATAACAAATAGAAAAGTTTAAAAAATTGAAAAGAATTTCGACCAAATTCGGACTAATTCTTGGATTAGTCGAAATTAGTTGGAAAATTTTCGACTAAATACTGACTAGTATTATTTATCGTAAAATTCCGACCAATTTTTAACTAGTTATCCGATTAGTCGAAATTAGTTGGAAAATTTTCGACTAAACACTGACTAGTATTATTTCTCGTAAAATTCTGACCAATTTTTAACTAATTATCTGATTAGTCGAAAATTTTTTGGAATATATTTGAAAGTATTTCCAACCACTTTATAATTGGAAATATAATTGGAAATGGCGGTTGGAAATTTACATCACTTTTTATAGTGACTTGCTTTTATTTACAAGAGGATCTATGTAATTGTGGATGTTCTGATGAAGAAAGAGAAAAATGTGTTATGGGGCATATAAGTGAAGCTGTAAACATTTGACTCACTCTCGAATCACAGTAGTGTTGCATATGCTTGCAAAATTGTGATGTAATCCGAATGGAAAAACAAAAAAGAAGTTACAAGTAAATGGGCTTAATGGGCCGTTCATAAGATATTGGGCTTTTGGTTTGAAAAGGATTTTATTAAGTTGCTCTTGTGCAATTTGACTGTAATCGTTGTCGGCAGCGAAATCTAGTCAACAAAGTGATATTTTGCTTAATTTTTTCGTTAGAATATCGTTGACTTTTAGTCTTCGATTTCTTATACAATATTAACCAATGTCTTTAAAACCAACTGAACTGGAAAAGTTTTTGGATCGTGGTCCGACCGAATTTGATTATTTTATTTAAAATTTTATATATATATATATATATATTTAGCAATAAAATAATTTTTTCATAATTTAATTTATACAAATAATAATATAATCAAAATCATAAATTAAAATAGTAAAAAACATACTATATATAACAAAAAAAACCATAAATGTTAAATTGTGGTTTTATACATCATATATTTATAAAAATCTAAATATTTAACGTATTATAGATTATACACTTGTCTAATATATATCACAAAAAGTATAAAATATTAAATTGTATTTTCATTCATTATACACATAAAAAAAACTTTATGAACCGAGGTTGAACCAACCTGGGTAAACTTCCAGTTCGCGGTTCAATCCGGTCCGGTTTTAAAAACACTGATATTAACTTAACATCTACGGACTAAATATTGAAAATCAAATAAAGAAAAGCCCTATTAAATGTCTGTGAGGACATGCTTTTAAGAAAAATAATCTAATGTTGAATTATCGTTACTAATTACTGTGTGTTTGTTAAAGTTTTTCATTTGATCATTTAAGTCTAAAGAATACTTAACAACAAAATGTTTATACAAAATCTTAATTTTTGGTAGACAAACTAGAAACTGAATTGAAGAATAAACACTTCTCTAACACATGAAAATAAAATGATACGTAATGGGTTTATTTTTGTCACGGAGCAAAGAAAGATTCAGCTCCAATTAAACAAATATTTCACAAAACTTGGTTCGCATGATCCTCTCACATGCTTCTCCACGCATTTGAACGATCTCGACTCTACCTTAATGGCATGTTAATATGAAACACAACTAAACAAATACAATTAAAATAATAATAGCTTTATTATAGGATATATGGCTTTTGATATACAATATAAACTTTTGATTTTCTTTTTTGTTAAAGTTAAAAAGTAGAGACGTACTTCAAATACCAAACCCCACCCATACGCATTAAAGTAATTTAGGTATAAAATTGTAATCAGCTATTTTGTGATATAGTTCTTTTGTTATATCTAAAATATCATAAAATAGTATATACAAAAACGAAGGCATTGGAGTGGACACTTGAATAATTTATTTCCCGTCATTGTCGAAAAAAAAATTGCCGTCAAAAGAAAGATTCTTAAAAATCTTGAGATCCATAAACCTTAACCGTAAGTTATGGAAAATTCAAAGTCTTAAAAGGCGAAGTCTAAAGCAAATATTTAATGAATGTTTATGTATGAAAAAATTTGCTCACGTAACTCGGTGAAAATTAGCTACAAATTCAATGTGACGTAAACGAGTTCCATTTGAATATGTGAAATAATTTAGATAAATCTGAATTGATATTAATGAATGAAGGTGCCATTATTTATACACAAGAAAATAGAAAATAGAAACCTAAATAGAAACCTAAATAGAATAGGAAATAAAAAACTAAATAGAATAAAGATAATACCAAATATTTATAGAATGATTTAATGTTATCCATTACATATATTACAATACCCCCTCTCAAGTTGGTAGTGCGAAATCTCGAACACCCAACTTGAACACCAAATTATCAAACACTGAGCATGGTAGAGCCTTGGCAAGCAGGTCCGCGAGTTGATCATTTGTAGAAATATGAGGTGTAACAATCAGTCCATCTTGAACAGCATCACGAACTTGATGACAGTCAGATTCAATGTGTTTGGTACGCTCATGAAAAACTGGGTTTGCCGCAATATGAATCGCTGCTTGACTATCACAATGAAGATGAATAGGCTGAGCTTGAGACAGACCGAGAGAAGAATGTAATGCTTTCAGCCATTTGATCTCACGAAGTGTAAATGCCATGGCTCGATATTCAGCCTCCGCAGAAGAGCATGAGACTGTCTGTTGCTTCTTGGTTTTCCATGATATTGGAGAATCACCTAAGAACACAACATAAGCAGATAAATACCGACGAGTGCGAGGACAAGTGGCCCAATCAGAATCACAATAAGCAGTCAACTGTAAATCACTTTGAGAGCTTAAAAGAACGACATGAGAGATGGTGCCCTTGATATAGCGAACAAGACGCAAGGCGGCATCCCAATGCGGAGCAAGAGGTGCCTGCATAAACTGAGATAAGATATGAACTATATAGGTCAAGTCCGGATGAGTTATTGTGAGATAAATAAACCGCCCGACCAGCCTACGATAAGCCGTAGGATCAACACATGGAGGACCCATAACCGATCCCAGCTTGTGGTTGAGCTCAACCGGAACTGATGAAGACTTAGCCGCAAGATGACCAGTTTCGGTAACTATATCTAACGCATATTTGCGTTGTGAGAGACTAATACCATCCTTACCACGAGATACCTCAAGTCCAAGAAAATACCGCAACTTCCCGAGATCCTTCATCTTGAAACAACGATGAAGATGGTCTTTGAATTTCTGAATAGCAGTAAGATCATTACCAACAATGATAAAATCGTCCACATATACCAGGATATGAACGATGATATCGTTTTTAATCAAGGAGAAGAGAGAGTAGTCGTGATAACTTTGAACAAAACCATAGTTGCGAAGAGCAGAAGTGAGCTTGGATAACCAACAACGAGGAGCCTGTTTTAATCCATAAATTGATTTCTTTAACCGAAAAACCTTTGAAGAATTACTAACAGCAAATCCTTGAGGTAACTTCATATAAACTTCTTCTTGGAGATCACCATGCAAAAACGCATTATGAATATCCATTTGATGAATTTCCCATGCTTTAGAAGCCGCAAGTTTGAGAAGAAAACGCACAGTTGTCATCTTCGTAACATGCGCAAATGTCTCTTTAAAATTTGTACCTGGTTTCTGTCTATTCCCAAGAGCAACAAGACATGCTTTATAGAGTTCTATTGTTCCATCAGAATTAAGTTTAATCTTGTAAACCCACTTACAACCGATGGCATGTTTACCCGCAGGAAGATCGGTAACTGACCAAGTGTTATTTTGTTCTAATGCCTTTATCTCGGAACTCATAGCCTTACGCCAAACTTCAGATTGGACAGCCTCCTTGTATGAACCTGGTTCTTCACTTTCAAGCAGAGTAGTCATGAAAGCAATGTGATTTGAAGAATAAGCAGAATTGACAAGAGGTGATGTAATAGGATAAACGCGCTTACCAGAGAGTAAGGAAGAGCATATCGTGAGGAGAGTGTATAGGGTGAACAACATAGTCACGAAGAAGAACTGATGGCTTACGAACTCTTTGTTTGCGTCCTAAAACAGCAGGAATTCCCGGTGAAGCAGGCTCAAATTCAACCGGAATCGGAGTTGTAACTTGATCTTGTGTCGGGACTGAGTTAGACTCATGTGTAGTTGACGTAGGTGTTGGTTCCGTAGATGAAGAGATAGGAGGAGTGGATACCGAAACTTCACTAGGACCATAAGGAAGAATCCAAGCATCTTCTGATAAAAAAGAAGAAGGATCCATAGTAGATATAGACTGCTGAATATCCGAGTAAGGAAACACTTCTTTGTTAAAGTGAACATCCCGACTCACAAAAAAATTCTTGCTTCTCAAGATCATATAAACGCCAAGCCTTCTTCCCATAAGGATACCCAACAAAAATACAACTTCTACTACGTTCACCGAATTTATCCTTAACCCAAGAACGAAGATGTGAATAGCACAAACAACCAAAAATTTGAAGCATGTCATAATTTGGTCTTGTGCCATACAAGTGAGTGCGATTAATAAGATGTGTGGCAGTCAAAATGCTTTCTCCCCAGAAAGAATTTGGAACTTTGCTTTGAAATAACAAAGCCCAAGCAACATTAAGAATGTGTCGGTGTTTCATTTCAACCCGACCATTCTGTTGAGGTGTATCTACACAAGAAGTCTGATGGAGAATACCATGTTCTCTGAAATACGAAGATAAACACATAAACTCAGTTCCGTTATCACTACGTACCGTCTGAACCAACTTTCCGAATTGGCGATGAGACATGGCACAAAAATTTCGAATAAGACTTGCAACCTCAGATTTCGAAGACATCAAGTATGTCCAAACAGAACATGAATAATCGTCAACTAATGTTAAGAAGTAAACTGCACCAGATGAGGATGGCGTTTTATGGGGTCCCCAAACATCAACATGAACTAAAGCAAAACAGTCTGGAGCTTTATTAGAACTTGTTGAAAAAGAGTTACGGGTTTGTTTAGCCCGAAAAAAATATCAAAACTACTAAAGTCTCCTAAAAGACCTGGAGATCTAACACACTCTTTTAAAGAAAATAAAACACCAGCTGAAGGATGTCCAAGACGTTTATGCAATAGATCCGCAGATATCTGATTATCTTGTCGAACCTTGTTGACACGAGCAGCTTGAACTCCCTTGAAATAATACACTCCCTCACGTTCCTCCCACGTTCCATTCAAAGTCCTCGTAATACAGTCTTGTAAGAAACAAAACGTGTCAGTAAATATTGCAATACACTTAGTCTGCTTAAGAAGTTTCGAAACTGATATCAAAGTGCATGTAAATTTTGGAACATAGAGAACATCAGTCAAGAAATATGTAGAACTTAAATAAAGTATCCCGATCTTAGTAGCCCGAGATCTTGTTCCGTCCGGAAACGTAACAACCGAGGGAATGATCTCTTTTATGTTTGATAAAATCGAAATATCACCAGTCATATGATGACTAGCACCTGTATCCAAAACAACATCAGTCAAGGTCGGTTTACCCGACATACTCTCCGAAGGTGTAGAAACTGTTGAAGATCTTTGTGTCTGAAGAAGACTTATAAGTTGAGTGAGCTGACTTGGATCAAGAGAAGTGGATGTCGGACAAGCATCTTGAGCATTATTTGCTTGATTTCTTCCTCTTCCATTCCCACGAGATGAACGACCACCCCGTCCATTACCACGATTATCAGGCTGCTGTGTGTTCCGGTTTTTCTCCAACCACCAATCCGAAAATCCATTCAAGTGAAAACAATCTTTCACTAGATGTCCCTTCTTGCGACAATGAGTACACCCAAGTTGAGATTTATCGGGTTTTACAGCAGCTACAGAAGCAACTTGAGCAACACTATCGGTCTTGACATTGAATCCAATGGCTTTGGTTTTTGAAATCTCATGTGCTCTTTCATTTTTCTGATTTTGTTCCTGTCTTATTACTCGAGAATAGACATGTGATAAGGAAGGATTTGGATCTTCATCAGTAATAGTAGATCGCAAACTGCTAAACCATGGTGTATCCAAACCAAATAAGAAGAGATGGATTCATTCATCCTCTCTTTCCTTATAAATATGAGAAGTCGCGGCACAGGTACATGCTTGTCCTATGATATAATTATCTAACTCTTCCCATAGCTTTGTTGATTGTCCATAATA
Organism: Iberis pinnata; assembly: GCA_900406425.1. Classification (NCBI taxonomy): domain Eukaryota; kingdom Viridiplantae; phylum Streptophyta; class Magnoliopsida; order Brassicales; family Brassicaceae; genus Iberis; species Iberis pinnata. The sequence continues at coordinate 17,297 of OVBE01003159.1, forward strand.
TCCAAGAACTGTTTTTCCGTTTTGTTTACAGTTAGCTAGCTCATCCTTAATAATCTGCATCCTTACTCCATTGCTTACAGAAAAACGATTCTTCAAGCTTTCCCATAAAATAGAAGCTTCAGAAACAAACGAAACAGTTGATCTTATCCTGGGATCAATGGACGTTCTTATCCATCCTATTATCATATAATTAGCCGCAAGCCACATAGACAGTTCGGGATTTGCGGTTAGTTATTGTATGGACCCATCGATGAACCCTAATTTTTGTTTAGCTTCAAGAGAATTATGTAATTCTATAGCCCACTCTTGATAATTATCTTCTTTGAGTATGACTGAAGATATTAAAGCTCCAGGATTGTCTAAAGCATTCAACTATAATGTTAAAGAGATACAGTATTCAACGTTGTAGAAGAACCTGATGTCTGAGTAACATCAGCCATCAAAATTTTTTAAGAAAATTTTTGAAAATTTTCGGAAGAAAATTAGGTTGAAACCTTTTGCTTTGATACCATGAAATAATTTAGGTAAATCTGAATTGATATTAACGAATGAAGGTGCCATTATTTATACACAAGAAAATAGAAACCTAAATAGAATAGGAAATAGAAACCTAAATAGAATAGGAAATAGAAAACTAAATAGAATAAGGATAACACCAAATCTTTATAGAATAGATTTAATGTTATCCATTATATATATCATAATAATATAACAAAAGTCTACATAAGATTTGGGCATTTGCATAATCGGTTCATATTATATCGATTTTTCCGGTTCTATAGCTTTTGTAGGAAAGCCTATGATCCATTTAGATGTATTCATTCGGTTTGAGTTTTTTTTTCTCAACAACTTCATTATATTAGATAGTTGATCTCTCATAACTAGTCAGAAGAGGTAAAACAATGCTTCAAAACAGAAGAAACTACATCTCAGACCTGGATGATAAACACAAGTAAAAAAATACTTTTCAAATTTAGAATAGCCCCAACTATCCCTATGTTCGGTTAAATACCAAAACGGAATATAACTGCATGATGTCTACCCAACCGTATTGAATTTTTCGTTCTAACATAATTAAGTTGACGACAACAAAATCCAAGAGACATATACTACATATAACTAAATTAATATAAAAGCCAACAATATAGATTAGCTGCAAGGGTGGACATTCGAGTTTACGTTCCAATAATTTGGGTTTCAAGTTTTTTTGAATCTTACTATACATAATCTAAATAGGAACTATACTACATGATTCCGTTCAACCCAACCGTTCACCATCTCGGGAAAGAACCTATGGTTGAAACTGATCACTCCATGGAGGTCTCGGACTCTGAGTCGGATTCATCTCGGGAACCTCCTACCAAGACTGAAGACAACAAAACCCCTAGTGTTGATGCATCGGTTGAAAGTGTTGAGGTATATGGCCGGCGATACAGTACAAACCGTGAATATGTTCAAGCAAGAGAAAAGTCTCAACCGAATCTCTTCCGTCTTAAGTCAAAGGCCAAGCCACTTAGTACCACTTTTTTTGACGAAAAAGGCACGAAACAAGTTTGAAGAATTCCAGGAGCGAACCTTATTTGACCAGAAACAACTTCCAAGAAACGAATCTCGGTTCAATGAGGTTCGAGAAATCATAACCGCAGCTGGATTAATTCACACTGTAAGCGATATCCGACCCTACTCTCCTTCCATTGTTCGTGAGTTTATAGCTAATCTGGCATCTCGGGAATCACGAGATGAAATGAGTTTGGTGTATGTCTATGGCCAAATATTTGAGTTCTCTGCGAATCTGATAAATGCAATGTTTCAAATCTCTTCTGAAACCGCTGGATATGCTCTCAAGCGTGTGGATCTTGATAAGGCATCTTTGGCTCTCTCTGATGGACGTAAGAAGCGCTTCAAAGGACTCAAATCCAAACATCTTACAATCACCAACAACATTTTGCACTCTATCATATGCACTAACTGGATACCGTCCACAAACAAGACGAAGATGGCAAGTGAACAGGTTCGGTTAATGTATCTTATTCGTGGAAAAAAGAAAATCAACTTTGGAGAGTTGATTTATCATAAGTTGCTGGAACATGCAGAGAGTTCAGATAAGGTACACAAGCGGATTTACTATCCTAATCTGATTTATCAGATTCTTGAGTTTCAAAGAGTCCTCCGTCCTCGGCCACAAGATCTTCCTATGTCGGCTATTCCATATCTGTTTGCATGTGACTCAAAGGTCGGTAGCCGGTTTGCTGAAGTAAATGACACAACCTCTATTACACTTCAGGGGGACTTACAACGCATTGATATTGAGTTCTCTAGGTCCATTCAAGAAGTTCTGCTTAAAATTCGAGGTAAGTTGAATTTTCTCCCTTAGTTCCCATTTATCTTATAAGTTTGTTTTTATCTAAATATGCACTCAAGCAGGGGGAGAATATGATGTTGTTAGTAGCAGTGATGAAGAAGAAGGTGAGGCAGAACCTGGAAATGAGGAGGAGAGTGATGGCTTAGTAGAAATCTAGTGAATGTCTTAGGATTAACAAAGTCTTAGGAAGCTAATCAAGTCTGTTTTTGATAAAGTGTGCTAGACACTCTAGGATGTGTAGTCAACCTTTGACTTTTGACTTTTGGTGACTTTTGGTTCTATTTTGAAACTAGACTAATCTGAATGATAATCGGTTGATTTTGGTTGAATGCATGGTGGTTTTTTATTTTATTTTTAGCATGCATGCCTGGCTATTATGTCTTGAATTCCAGGTGCTTGAGGTCACATATTCATATAAAAAGGGGGAGAATGTTGAGTCCAAAAATTCAAGTTATAATTGGATAATAACGTGGAAGTGAAACATGGAGCTAAAGCTAAATCTTTGGATAGAAGATATTGTTTGGTACAAGAAAAATGAAGATTAACTAATATATAATTAAAAGGGAATATTAGTTAAGATTTGGAGGATATCTTGTTAAGAGGATTTGGCAAAAGATTATGTTAGCAAGTGATTATTGAAGGTGTTTATAACCTGAAGAAAAGATCGATGGTTGTTAACACTTTAATAGAAAAAAAAACCCTAGACTTGATTTATGAGAGAAACAAAAGAAGATCTAGTTTAGGCTTGTGAGTAGATTAGAAATTGATTAGCATCAAATCATGTGTAGATGTTGAATGAGTCTGATTAAACAAGTTTTGTAAAAGTTGTTTAAAAGATTTCTATAAGAATTGTTTTTAATAACCTCTGTTCAATCGTTGAGTGTTATATATGTGTCTTAGACATTTCATATATAACTAAATTAATATAAAAGCCAACTATATAAATTAGTTGCAAGGATGGACATTCGAGTTTAGGTTCGAATAATTTGGCTTCAAATTTTTTTGAATCTTACTATACATAATCTAAATAGGAACCGAGTATATTTCGATTCGGTTCAAATCGAATTTATACGGATTCGAATGGTTCGGACTTTTCGGTTTTACCAAAACACTTTCTACAAAACTGAACACTAACCGCGCACATGTAAATGTTTTTTTAGTTGCATGTATTGTTTAAATAGTAATGGCAAATAACAATGCATGATTAGCGTATTAAGTAATAGGGGATACACTGTTTTAAGAATTAGTTTGGCAAATGAAATTACAAACAAATGTCAAACAAAATACTAATATCCAATCAAATGTATCGTCCGATTAAAGGTCCACGTGGCTATAGAAAGGAGCCTCCACTAGAGATACCGAGACCGCGAGACTCAACAACGCGTTTAGACCCATCGATGGACTCTATTCGATGGGACCATATAATCAATGTACCCAATCATTCCATGGGGTGATTGGTAAGTGGTTTTTTTTTATTTGAAACATTTTTATAAGTTTTTAAAGCCATATTCCTACTAATTAAATTTTTTTATGAAATTTTTTCTTGAATGAATTACATATAGTTCTAAATTTTGAAATCAATAAAAATAATTAATAATTTTGATCATACATAAAAAAAATAATAGTGTGTAAACTTTTGTTTTATCATTACATAATTATAAATATGACCTAATATTATTTTAACAAATATTTTTTAATTATTAAAAGTATCAATCATAATTTTTACAGGTTTGATTACCACTCAGACTTTTATTATCATCTTAACAAAAAGTTACTCTCATTACCGCCAAAATCTATGCTTCCAAAAATTAGCAGTAAAAGCCAACAGTAACAGTCGTTACCAATAAGACCTTATATATGGTAATCTTTTAAAAAGCAATCATGTGCGAAATATGAATGTGCGCTACGTATATTTTTTTATGAGTAATCTCACAAAATTTTACATATAGATTATTTTTTTTTTAAAATAGTACAACCTCAATTATTCGAAAATATCATTAAAATATTTTTTCAAAAATATCACAAATATCAAAATTAATTTTCAAAGATTAAAAATTAAATTTTTTGAGTTTGATTTGACTAATTAAAATTTAAAATTTCGTGAGCTTATGATATTTTTAACGACAAGAACGAGCTTTCGAGGAGAGCACCTACTCTAACCATGATGGAGCTAAGCGAGCTTCGGATTAAATTCTACCATCCTTAACCACGCTTGTAGTTATAGCTTTTGCACACTTGTTTGCCTAAGCGAAAACATACAAGCACCGAATCTCTGAAAAAGATTCCATGAGACTACTTAACCTCTCTACCGAGTATTAAAGCTTCGGCCAATCGCTAGTATATTGTAAAGCTTCCACCACATCTTTGTTATCCAAAGCTAGGATAATGCGTCTGTTTTCAAATGCAGAGATATAATCTAAAGCCCATGACACACTTAACAAAGCTGCCTGGAACGAAGAAGAAATTTCATCAGACGCGTAACGACCATGAAACATAACTACACCTTTTTCATCACATATGATCCAAGAAACTCCCATATACTGTAATCTGCTTCACCAAGCCGAAGTTATATTACACATAAGGAATCCTGGTGGAGGCGGAGACAACCTTGATGAAGAAGAAGGCTAAAGAGTGTTACTCTGATCGATATGAGGATAGGACAAGAGTTTTTCCTGATACCATGCCATTGAAGCTGCCTTAACTTAAGACATAATCTGATCATAATTAAAAATGGTTCCACTGAACAATCGATTATTCTTCTCCTTCCAAATTTCCCACAATATCCAAGGCCATGGGAGTTTACTTGAGTTCGAAACCCTATGATCTTCAAATGAGAAAAGAACTTTGAATCCTTCGCAACAATGTTAGCTAAGGTCCAAACATTCGTTGCATCAACAAAATCAAATAATGCATGATTGAATATTTCTAAAGCCTCATTACAAAAAGAACAGATGGATTAATAAGGATCTTTCTTGAATTCAAACCCTGAGCTACTGCTACTGCTCTACTTAATGATATAGAAAATCTTGATTTTGGGAAGCGTTTCGAGATCCCATATAGTGACTTTTAGGCCATCTATCGAAGGTTGGTCTATTATACATTGAAAGAGGGGCTCTGTATATGAATCTCATAATAAAGAATATCCACTTTGTTCATATGATGACCATTCTTTGTGAGTGATCATACATCCCTCTTGTAATGTCTGGTTGGAGGGAAATAATTAGTTTCACATCCTCTCTTGAGAACAATTGTTGTAACAAATTAAATCGTTCTCGTACAGATCATATATGAAACTCATAGATACATTCATCGATCCGTTTAGATTGAATGGAGCTCGTGGCTTCAGAGTTGGTCACCAAGCATCAATCCATACATATGTATCCTTACCATTACCGATAACTCTCAAAACACTCTTACACAACATGTTTCAACCATGGAAAATGATTTTCCAAGCATATGATGGATGAGAATTGAGACATGCATTAAGAAAAGAAGATCGAGGGAAATAACAGGCTTCATATACATGTGATAATAGACTCCTTGTCATATTCAATAATCTCCAAGCTTGTTTGGCCAAGAGACTTTGGTTAAACTTTGCAAGATCTTTGAAATCGTGATCGTCCTCTGATTTTGGTCTACATAACATATCCCATGTGATCCAATAAACATGTTTCTTCCCTGCTTTTGTACTCCACCAGAATTTCATCATAGCACTTGTTAATTTCTTCAGAAGAGTTTTGGGCATTTGAAAACAAGGCATAACATATACTGGTAGAGTCATGCCAATGGATTTTAATAAAATCTCCTTTCCACCTTGAGAAAGAAGTTTTGCATACCATCCTTGGATTCTATGCAGTAAATATTTGTAATATATGCTAAAATCTCCCTTTTAGATCCACTAACACACTCTGGAAAACCCAAATACGAGCCACTCCTCCTTCTTTAAAAATACAAATTCTCCCTTTTACTCGAGTCTTTGTCGTTTCAAAGATCTTATCACCAAACATAATTGATGACTTTTGGAAGTTGATCATTTGACCCGACGCATCTCCATATTGTTTTAGGCAGTTTAAGATCTCATCACTCTCGTCTAAAGTTACTCTACACATAAAAAGACTATCGTCCGCGAATAATAGATGATGTATATAGATGGACCTTCATCAGCTAGTTTGATCCCAGAGATCCTCCCTTGAGACTCCGCTCTATTTAATATGTGGACTAAAAATTCTGCACAAATGATGAATAATAAAGGAGACATAGGATCTCCTTGCCGCAGTCCACGTTCAGGTTTAAAATACTCATGTTCCTGTCCATTCAGTATAACATAGTATGAAATGGTAGAAACACATGTCACAAACCATCCTATCCAACGATGGTTGAATCCTAAAGCTTCTAACATATCCTTTCAAACGCACCACTCGATTATATCATATGCTTTAGATATATCTGTCTTAATGGCCATGTAAGACTCATGACATAAATGATTTGTATTGAGGTTGTGAACCATCTCAATGCTAGAAAAATGTTGTCTAAGATATGTCTCTTAGCAACGAAGGCACCTTGCGTTAAAGAGATGATATGAAGTAATATAAGCTTAAGCCGATTGCATATTATCTTCAAGAGAGTTTTGTATAGGATTGAACATAGGCTTATCAGGCGCAAATCTGTCATAGGCTTCAGAGTTGTTACTTTGGGAAGTAAAAAAATTGTGTGAAATTCCATTCTGATGGGAAAGAACCCGATTCGAAAAAAATACAACTCCTTTATCAGTTTCCCTTTAATCTCCTTCCAATAGTGTTTATAGAAGAGGATAGTCATTTCATTTGCCCCTGGTGATTTCTTCAGATCGATATCAAATACATCTCTCCTCACTTCTTTTGATAAATAGGAAGTTAATTTTTTATTCATTGTCTCAGACACTCTCGCCTCAGCGAAACAAAGACATCAACATTACATTGTGGATGCATGGTAGAAAATAGTTTCCCGAAGTAGTTAACGGCGATTTCACCTTTTGATCCTTCTTCAAAGCATTCCATCCCTTCTTCATTATATAACATTTTGAATTTTATCTCTAGATCGTTGGCTTTTAACGTCTGAATGAAAGAATTTTGAGGTTCTAGTGTCGTCCTTTAGCCATCTTTCTCTACTATATTGTTTCCAAAATTGCTCTTATGAGATATATGCAATATTCAAGGATTGACGCATACTAAAAATCAACTCCAAATTCGGAAATTCCTTAGATGATTCCTTCTCCAAATTAATAGGTAATCTGTTTATAAGGACAACCAATTTTTGTGGATTTGATTGTCTCCAAATCGATAAAACTTTCCTGTATTGAGATACTCTTTCAAAAATACTTTGATTATCACCTCCAGCTCTCCAGCAAAAGCGAATGATTTCAGTTAATTCAGGGGAGTCCAAACATCTACGATAAAAAATAAATTTGCCACGAGATGTGAAACTTTCATAAGAAAACTTAAGAAGAATCGGTCGAAGATCAGATTATATCCGGTCAAAATATTGAAGATGACATCGTGGGATGAGTGTAAACCATTCATTATTGCCAAATCTTTTATCCAACCTGCATTGTATCCAAACATTATTTCTATATCCAGCCCAAGAGAAGTTGTTCCCAGAACAAGATATTTCAGGAAAATGACATGAGTGGATAGTTTCGTGAAAGCTCCAAAAGACCTGTCTGGTCTATTTGATCCACCCAATTTCTCTGTATTGTCAAAAAGATCGTTCAAATCTTCGATTACCAGCCATGGTCGATGCTGTGAACTGCCTAACTGACTTAATTTTCCCCATGACTTATAACATAAACTTGTAATTGGTTCACCATAGAAAAAGGTTATAAATATTTCCAACGATCCAAATTGCACTTGAGTATCTATATATCTTTTATCGGCAAAAAGAATACTGACATCGTAACTGTTTTTCCAAAGAAGAGCTAAGCCTCCGCTTAGTCCAATCGGTTCAACAGTTGTGAGCTTATCGTAAACAAGACCCTTTTGTAGATTCTCCAAAACATCAAAAGTATTTTTTGTTTCATGGAGAAACAGAAAATCTGGAAAATGCACCCGGCGCAGGTTCTGAATTTGACGAATTATCGGGTCATTCCCCAAATCCCGACAATTCTAGCTCATGATACTCAAGCGGGGTGAGCGAATTATCCTGCTCACTTGCCGCCATTGAATTTGGGAGGCAATCGGCTTTACAGCCGAAGTACACTTCTTGGTTGGAGACTTATCAATAACTAAAAAATCTTCAAATCTCTTCCTTTTTGGTGAACGTTTGTCATTTGGATTTTCGATGATAATAGTTTTACTGCTTGTCAAAGGTAACGACTCATGCATCACCACATCATGAGTCGAGTCTTCTAATAATCAAGTTCTTGTCGAGCTTTTCTGATCCATTTTTTTGGTCGGATTCTTTTTGATTTTCCATGGGCTAAAGTCATGGCTAAGATGAGCTTGTTAGAGCCCATCGTAAATACCGTAGGACTATCCAACGATGAAAATTTAAAAGAGGAGTTCAATCTATCTTGAAACTGATGATGCTGCTTAGAATTGCTAGAAACCACTATGCCACTTGATAAAACTCTCAATAATAGATCTTGGTGTTGTCTGGCGATACCGAAGACAATCCTTTTTCCTTTCTCTAGATCAGTGGTAATAGCAGGCTTATCATTAGCTTGAATATCTTCACAAAACTTGGACTGTATATGCAACAAACATACTTGACATTCATTAGGATCCGCAACTAATAGATATTGAAACACCGCATTTTTGTCTTCCAGAGATAGATTCGAAGGTAATTATGGAAAACCCGATGGGTGTGACAGCGATATTGTGATAGCAGCAGACATAGTTCTTGAGTTCGGCTATTAAGGTGAAGCTTTATATAATCCATTACTGGTAGTTTCAGCAGTGCTTCCTTGAGATATCAACAAGGGAAAAGACGAATTATCATACGTCAGCCTATAACATGATAAACATCTTTTCTTGATTCTTTCGTATTCAAAATGAATTAAAGCTATTTTTCTACAGGGTAATTGGACCTCTCTTGACTTGAAGGTGGGTCTTCTAACATCAACCCGTAATAAGACTCTTACATAATCTTTGGTTAAAGATTCCTCACTATTATATGCCACTTATTCAACCTTACCAATGGCATTACCAACTCTCTTCATAGCTTCTGGTATAAAAATATCGAACTCAAATGTGGAGATAACATAGGTAATCCTGAGGTTGATCTGGACCCCAACGGTCTAAAGTTATCATCCAATCATAAAAAGACCAATGACCATTCTCAAGTACCATGATAAGATCATCCTCGGATTTAAAGATGAATTGGAAGGTCGCTTTAGATAACGCAATCCCTCTGACTTTTCCTGAGACTCTCCAAATTATAGGCATCTTCCCAATACGACGGACCATATTCTGTCTGTCCGGATTTAAGAGTCTTTCTATGATAGAGTTTTTTATTCGTTGAGCTGTTGAATATGATGCAAATTTTGGCAATCTGATTGGTGATTCATCCTCAATCGATAGAGTATTAAGAGCTTTCTCAAGTTTTTCCTCCATGATTCTTTTGATAGACTTAGTCAGTAGAAGGAACAAGATTGTAAATCAGAACCATGAAAAGAATCACCGTCGTTTGATCAGAGGAGGCGACGATAACAAAGACTAACAAATATTTCGGTAAGAGTAACAATAGAAAGAATAATCTCCAGAATATCATCTTTTCACATACGAGAGAGAATCTTCACTTAAATCTCTTAATGAAATTATAATTTAGTTTTAGAATTTTTGATTTAAATATGAAAATTTAGAGTTATTTTAAAAATTGTGGCTTTTTTGTCTACAATTACAATAATTTATAAATGTTCTTCGATGAGGCTTAAATATAAATATTTTAGGTGTCACATCTATGTATATTGTATTAGAGACTTGATTACCGTACTTCAAAAGGATAGACAAATGTGATATTTATGGAAAAAAAATTTATAATTTTGAAGACACTTGAATAACTAGTTGATAACGCGAATCAATTTTATTTTATAAATCTAATTTTACATATAATATAAAATTATATAAAGATGTATATTTAATTATAAACTAGGTACTCACCCGCGCTATGCGCGGGGCAAAATTATTAATTTTTTATAC
>OVBE01003160.1:0-27831 GCA_900406425.1 Iberis pinnata
GAGCTATTACCCACATAATCTAAGACCTAATACCTAAATTTAAGTCTTGATTCAACAATACCATAGAGCTGAACTTTCTTATTCCAAAGTATGGAAAGCTCCTGAGTATGTTGTTAACACTGTTAGGGGTATGCCAAAGAAGAATTTCATTCAAATACCAAAATTCTTGAATCTTCGTAAAGAAGCTAATCCAGATACATATACTAATCACGAGTTAGACGAGGGTGGTAGATTCAACTATCTATTTTTTGTCAAAGTGTCAGAGGGTTTTACAAGGCAATTCGAAAGGTTATTGTGGTTGATGGGACCTTTTGAAGAGCAAATATAAAGGAGTATTGCTTGTTGCGACATCTATTGATGGTAACTCTAATTTGTATCCTATTGCGTTTGGAATTGTTGATTCAGAGAACGATCGCTCTTGGACGTGGTTTTTGATGCAATTCAAAAATGTTATAGCAGATGAGAAAGAGTTGGCTTTTGTGTCTGACAGACATGTCTCCATTGCTAAAGTCACTTTGTAAGATTTATCCATTGTCTAGCCATGAAATTTGTATCCACCACTTGCTCAATAATGTGGTTACTTATTTCAAGGTTAAGGGTTTGGTCAACTTGGTTACAAAGGCTTCGAAAACGTATAGGTTTGCTGATTTTGATGAGAAATACAATTGGATTTGTAGCATCAGTCTGCTTATTGGAAAATATCTAGAGGAAGCTGATGTAAGAAAATGAGTTAGGTGTCATTTTCCTAGATATCGGTTTGATATTAGGACCACTAATCATGTTGAATCAATAAATTCGACATTGAGATCACCTAGAAAATATTTATTGATACCTCTACTAGACAGTATCAGAGAAAAGTTGACAAGTTGGTTCTTTAAGCGCAGAGCAGCAAGTACAAAACATAAGCATCCTTTAACAGTTGCAGTAGAGAATATAATCATCAGAAGAATAGAGAAAACAAAGAAATTGATTGTTTTTCCGTCTAGCAACAACATATTTTAGGTTAAAGGAAATGAGAATAATTATGTGGTTGATTTGGAAAGAAGAGCTTGTTCATGTACGAAGTTTGATCTAGGAAAAATGTCCTGCAAACATGCCATAAAAGCAGCTTTTTCAATAGGGATGAAACTTCATACTATCACTGATGTTGTTTATAGTACATATGCATGGAGAACAGCTTATGAGGAAGTCATCAAATCAATCGCAGTTCCCGAAGCTGAATGGTATGTCCCACAAATTGTTGAGTTGGATCAAGTATTGCCGCCTAAAACACGTAGAAGCCCTGGTAGATGTAGGAAACGACATTTTGAAACAGTTGAAGACAAGATAAGATCATCTCAAAGTTCACAAGGTTCGAAAAGGCATAAATGCAGTCATTATGGTAATGAAGGACACAACATAGCAACATGCGACATAGCAATATAATCAGGTACATTATATTGCTATGTAAAACTTTGTTTACTTTTAATTCAGTGTCGTTTTCTTTTTTTCTTTCTTTGAATTGCAGATCATATTCATAACTTTTAAAACATACAACAACACTTGGTGAATATGTCTGGACATTTCTAAATGTTTCATAGTTGTTTGGAGAATCGCAAAAAATTACTCCCTCCGTTTCTAAATAACAGGTTTTCTAGGCTTTTCACACATATTAATAAAACACATTAACTATAGATGATAAATACATTGATTTTTGTACATAACAACTTTCCATAAATTTAAATCAATAGTAATTCAACAAATCCAATATTTTCATTCAAAGTTTATTGAAATCCACAAATTATCAATAAATATTATATAAAAATTTGAAAAAATCTATCATTAAAAAACAAAACTAAAATCTAGAAAATCTTTCTTTTAAAAACACAGGGAGTATTATTTTGTGTTTAATAATTTTTTTTGTTGGTTGTTATAATTTTTCGTATATTATACTATGGTTTTATATATATGGTTTTTCTAATCTTATGTAACTCAAAAGTATAACGTATTTCACCTACATTTCTAAACTAAACTGCAAACTTCTTTAGAATTTTGGAATCACTGTTCTGGTCTGGAACGGTCGTTCCAAAATGTACAAGAAACTCTACGAAACATTTAGAAATGATTGTTTTGATATTGAAACCCTGGGAATAGCTTTGAACCCCTCCATCATCATCATCTCTTTGTCTCCATTTGTAAAGTGGACTTCAGTCTAACCGTCTAAGTTATAAGACACATTGCAAGTTTGTTATTACCTCATGTCGACAAAAGTCAAAATTATATCTTCGAGTGTAATTAAAAAATATATATTTGTGGGAATTGGGATATATAAAAGAAAACAGAACACTCATCTTTATATACAGAAGAGGGAAAACTAGCAAAAAGAAATTAAACAATGATTTCATTTTGTATATAAGACACTATCAGATCTTCAAATTTCCTAACCAAGATTATATGTAAAGGTTATAAGAAAACTGATTCATATTAGCTTATGAGCTAATTGATAAATTGAAGGTGAAGCTATCGAGAAATCTTAAAACGTTGATTAAATAGAGTTAATGCAAAAGAGTGAAAGGGTGTAATCCAAACAACATAAATCGTTTTTGCAAAAGAGTGAACAAATAGTTTTGGTACATTCTTTAAAAAGTACCTCAAAAAAACAAAATATGAAATGTACCATCAACAATTAGGCTTGTTCTTCGGACTTCTTATCCTCCGCAGCTTCATTGGTAGAAGAAGAGACTCCATTAGCCTCGGCTCCTCCTTCAGTGTTCTCTTCAGGTGGCTGAACCTGTTCCTCCTCAGGGAGAGGCTCTTCCACGTAATCATTCTCAAAAGCATCAGCCGGAACCTCGTAAATCCGGACTTGAGGCTTCGACGGATCCTTCACTAGAACATACTTTCCTTCACTTAGCTTCATACACAGATCAACAATCGACTTCACAATTCCCCACATATTCAAAGTGTTCAGATTAATCTGCCCAGCAAAATCTTTGGGCTTATACCCCAAAATAGACAATATAACATGGTTGAAATGATCACGAGGATGAACCCTAGAAACAAACCCAATCTTCATCATATCAGCATTAGCCAATAGAGCTTGTGCAGTCCATTTGGCTAACTTATTACCATTGTTTTTCAACTCGTTAGCTAAAACCGCACCTCTCTGAGTCTCAAGCTTCTGTCTCCAATCAACACCAGAGTATTTAGGATCAAACTCATTAAGAGCATTCAAAGTTAGGAATGATCTCTGGTTATTGAGATCAACAGTGCTCTGTAACTCACATCTAGCAACTAGATACATACTATCATCAAGCTTCCATCTCCTATACCTATAAGCAATAGAAGCATTCTCCTCACCTTCATTAGCATTAGGGATTGGCTCATCAAAAGTTTCTCTTTTTCCATTTCTCACCAAAACTTGTTGTGCAAAGCTCTGGTTGATGAAAGCAGCCTCCATGCCTAGAGAATGAGCAGAATTGATATCATCTTTGGCTTCAGGTAAAGGCTCTTGAGAAGTTTCATGAACAGATAACAGATCCAGTGCTGATCCATCTCTCTTGTCGAAGAAAAGCTTGTTTCCAACACGCTGAATCACAAGATCCCATGAGTAAACCGATCTAGGAGCACACATAAGAGCAGCGAGAATAGCATCTGTGGCGAAAACAGTTGCTTTGTCTTCTTTAGCGAGACGTCTGATGACAAGATCGTCACTTGTGGTGACCTTGAAGCTTCTGTTCTTGAAACGCTCAAGCCGGCGTTCAGCTTTAGGAGTGATACGGTCATAAGTTCGGTCGTAAGACTCCAGTCCACCACAAAGGAGTAGATCCTCTGGTTCTTGAACGGTGAACGAGAGCTTTGAGAAAGTGGAGAAAGGAATCTGCTCAAGCATATTCCATTCAGGCTGAATATCGACGGATGACTTAAACGCAGCGGCTTCACGGCGTTGCTGGTGGATATTGTTTCGATTGAGATTGTAGAGCCGATCACGACGAGCTCGATCTTTCTCAGCTTCACGTTTCTTCGCTTCGACCTCTTCGTCACGACGCTGAGGAAGCTGATTTCGGTTATGGTACTGGTTGAATCTCCACTTAGGTCCGAATTTGGGACGAGGCGGTGGCTTACCATCTACCAATCGGAAAGCAGCGTCTTCATCAGCGTTACCACCGGAATTAGCGAGACCGAATCCTTCATCTACTGCGAAGGCGGAGAAGTCGAAGACAGCGGATGGATCAGACTTAGATCCGGTGGGAGGACGAGCGGAGGGATTGGAGAGAGCACGAGTCCAATCAGCGACGCGACCGAGCTTCTCGGAACGAGAGAAGGAAGCGAAAGGAACATTAGGGAGGAGATTCGCCGCCGCGACGCTGGTGGAGGAAGCGGAGGAAGAAGTGTCGGAGGCATCTGGAGGACCCCAACCATCAGAATTGAAAGGAACAGTGCCGACTTCGAATGCTTCAAACACCATTGTCGAGATTTGGGCGAGAAGGTGTGCGAAAAAGATAAAACTCTCTTATAAGTTGGACAATTCTGAAAACCCTAAACTTAAGAACAACGACGAAACGGGCTAATGGGTTTTCATGTTATATAAAGCTTTAGCCCAATAAGCCCATAATCATCTCACATTAACATTGCTAACCAATGTTTTTAAAACCGAACCGGAAAAATTTTCGGGTCGTAAATTGATGTAGTCCGACCGGATTTGATTATTTTATTTAAAATTAGAATTATATATATAATTAGCAATAAAATAAAATTTTCATAATTTAATCCATATAAATAATAAAATAATCAAAATCATAAATTAAAAGTGGTAAAAAAATATATTATATATGTAACAAAAGAACCATAAAATGTTAAATTGTGTTTTTATATATTATATATTTAAAAAAATCTAAATATTTAACGTATTATAAATTTATACACTTATTTAATATATATCATAAAAAGCATAAAATGTTAAATTGTATTTTCATTCATTATACACACAAAAACATTTTTATTAAAAAAAAATAAAAGAAAAACCTTGTTGAACCGGGATTAAACCAATCCAGGTAAATCTCCGGTTCGTGGTTCAATCCGATTTGATCTTCGGTTCGGTCTGGTTTTAAAAATATTGTTGCTAACCAATGGTATGGTTCGGTCTACACCATATAGTCAATTATATCAAAACATAGTATTAATGAATAGCAGTTCTTCTTTTCTTTGGCTGATGATTTTTTTAAATGTTTTAGCTGCATACCAATCTCCAAAACCAACCTTACCATATTCTCATACCGCCATATTTTGTTTTGAATTTATAACGTGGTGTCTTACAAAATGTTTTAAATACTTGTCAATACAAATACAATATAATAATATGTTGAGTTGACAAATAATAGGATTTGTAAACTTTTCACATTCTTCCTATATGAGAATTCGGTGAAAAAAGATACTAAAATTCACCACCGCGCTTCTGCAAACAATCATGTGCACCGCAACTGAAACTCATCGACGACATCTAGAATTGACATCTTAGCCATGCCGTTTCAGCGAAAAACTCATTATCATCTTTCTTTTGTCAAAAATCTCACGAAAACCAGAAAAAAGAGAAACATCCTACCGGTATTTGAAACTGGCCAACTCTCTCACGGCGACATAGGTTTGGAGGATTTCAAGATTTGGACGGAAAGACTCTAAGATGGATCTGTCCAAACTCGTCGGAAGAAAAGACCTTCGCTTCTGTTCTTGGCGGTGAGGGACAACTGTTACAGGGAGAGACCATCTCGCCGAATCTAATGGTTCTTTGATTGTCTCGATCTACCGGTGAGGGTTAATTCTATTACCTAATTTTGTGTTCCAATACCAATTTTTGTTTTTGTTTATTTATACTTTTCAAGTAATTTACAGTTTCTATTGTTGTATAATAGTTTAACATTAAAAAAAAAAGACAAATTTATTATCTCACGCTAAATCTAAATGCATAATTTATCTCTTTTTTTTAATTTTGACAAAAAAATTGTATATTTTTACGTTATAATATACTTTGAAATCCATTATGGTTTGCCAAATGTTTTTAGGCACCAAATGCAAGATATGGACAACTAACCTAAAATTATGAGTGAAGTAATCTAAAAATTGCATCAATCATTCGTTACACTTCATCATAAATGTGAGCAGATGTATATATTGATTACAAGTATAGAATATAAAATTTCTAACTATGTGATAAACAACAATCATTAAAAACAACAAAAATCATTAATCGACTTACTATGGGCTTTGAATTTTTTTCCTCTTTAATATTGTCTCTTATGCTTTAGTGATCTACTTGTAGGGAAAAAAATCATTAGTCCCATTTGAAATTGTAAATGAATCCATATTCAAAACTTAAAGGTATAATTCTCGTTATGTTGTTAATATAAATCGAGAGCGATGAAAAAGTAAATTTGGATTAAAAATGAAAGAAGATATAAATCTCTGTTCATTTGCTAAAAATGAGAGAGGATATATGAACATCAACATTACTAGCGGTGAGAGATATATCTAAGAGAGATTTTTTGTCAAATGAACATGAAAAAGCAAATAGGAAATGAATACATGTAAATAAATGAAAAAAAAAAACGAAAACCTAACTTACTTCAAGCAAGAGAAAGGTGAACTTTTTCTATTATTAAAAAAAAATTGAAGATCCTTAATATTATTAAAAAGATGTCAGAGATACATCTTTCTCAACAAAAATGTAAACTTTGGTATGCAACTTTTCTTTTTATCAAAAAGTTAAGTTTTTATCTTTGAAATAGAACTTGGATGCCAAAGATACATATTTCTCCAAGAAAATCCAAAAAGCTTTAGAAAATAACTTACATGTTCAAATATACTAACCCATATCCAAAGAGAGGAAAAATAAACATTTTACAATTTCAAAAGGAAAAGGGAATATGTAGATACAAAGAAACTACAAATTAAACAGATCGACCATCAAAATAAACAAAAAAAAGAACGAAAAACTAACTTATTTTCGGAAAAATAGTGAATAGGCGAAACTTTTTGTATCAAATAAAAAAAATAAACTAAAGAAAAGACAAACTAAAGTTATTAGATATAGGAAATACATTAATAAAGTTCTATAATTATATGTATGAAGAAATGTGTTTCACTTTAGTACAACTGGAAGAGTTCATCAACAATAAAACATATTTCTCTAAACTTATCTGAAAGTTATCATGCGTTAAAATAAGTGAAAAAAATATATAATATATAAAGTCAAGACTAGAACCTAAAGGCAATACATCATATTTTTTTAAACAGTTCTCATAGTTACCAGTTTTCAATAAGATAATATGATGTTCACACTTGTAATTTATTCTTCGTTTTAGTACAAAAAATGTTTTATTTTTCATAATATTAATAAATAACATATCAAAATAAAAACAACCAATTATATATTAATCTTTTTACATGTAAGCTACACAAACATATGTTTATCATTTAAAAAAAAGTTAATTCAAAAGTATTATATATTAATTGAACCGTAAACATTTTTCAAAAACGTGAAATTTGTAGTTTACGGTTTGAGGTCAAATAAATACTAAATAAAAAATACTATTTCTCGTAAATTATGTATGAAACTAAATAGATACAAATTTTTTTTTACGCTAAACTATTCTATGAAGTAGTGGAACCTCATTGATTTTAGTCATTGGTTTCGAAAGAATGAGACTTAGAATTTTCTTGTTTGAGTAATTTTTGTATTTCCCATCTTTATCTAATCTTATCAAACTTTGATGTAAACAATCCTAATGAACCAACAATGAATTGGTCTAGTAGTTAAATCCCTAGATCCTAGAAACATAAGAGTTTAAGAAGTTATGTTCGATTCACGTTGGGAGAGATATGCTCTCCGAAGAGATATCGGGCTTCGGCCCATAAGTCTCTGGTCATAAAAGAAAAATCCTAATGGATCAAATACTAAAATCTTTACCAAAATTATTCCAACTACTTGTTATATCTTAGTACTAATGTTTTTAAACTACGGAAAATACGAGAGATGATATTAACATTTTCTTATGTCTTATTTTCAAGGCATTGCAAATCCAACTTTTCTCCATTATCTTCGCCTACACTCACAAAAGATGCTCTATGTATATCAACAAAAGTATAATCTTCTTTCGTAAGCCCACAATATATTTTTAATGAAACTAAAGTTATTGTATACAAAAACTAATCATCATAAAGTAAATAATGCTAATTCTTCTTCAAATGGTTACACATGAAATTATTGAAAGACCTTGTCAACTGTGTTGAGTTTACAGAAAAATCAAATATACCCAAGTTTTGGGGAGAAAATATGGAATGGATCATTTGTATAGAATGTCTCATTGTGTATTACCATGATTAGTTTTTTTTTTTAATGTATTACCA
This sequence comes from Iberis pinnata, assembly GCA_900406425.1. Classification (NCBI taxonomy): domain Eukaryota; kingdom Viridiplantae; phylum Streptophyta; class Magnoliopsida; order Brassicales; family Brassicaceae; genus Iberis; species Iberis pinnata. Next base: position 8,383 of record OVBE01003160.1, read on the forward strand.
TTATTAGTTGCATCATTTTTAATTATTAAAAAGTTATATTAAAATATTGTCTAACTCCTCTTCCATTTTGAATCTCATTATCTCTCACATACTGTTTTTTGTTTTGGATGAGGTTTGATAAGTAACAATACTCTTTTGCTTTATCCTTTTTATTTTTCAAGATCCATGAAATCAATCAATTCTTACGGATAATATTTTACTTTTGGATCACTGTAACATCCGTGGATAAGACTTAAAACCCGTACAAAATAATGTTCAGTTTCTTTAGGTATTTTCTAGAGAAATCAGTTTTCCAACAACACGATATATTTACTTTTGATTTTAGTAAAAATAATTTTTTTATTCCTAAAACTCATAAATATTTTCATAGAATAACCTATCAAAATAATACTTGTCAGTTATATATTAATCTTTTGCATCTAACCTACATTAGCATAGATTTATCAATTTTTTAACAATGTTAAATCGAAAGTATTATATATTATGAATCGTAAATACATTGTAAACACTTTTCAAAACTTGAAATATGTAGCTTTCGGTTTAAATTCAAATAAATACTAAGTACCAAAAAGTTATCTTGTGCAAATAATGTACGAAATCAAATCCATACAAAATATTTTTAGGCTAAATTATTCTAAGATAAAGTGTTTGTTGATGTCTGTGTTCGGTGAGACATTTTAAATTTTTTGACTATACAGAGAAATCACTATAACTTACAATGCGTCAAAAATTGGTGTTCATGTAGCCAAAGATAAATATTGTTAAAGTTGTCCAAATGATTGTTCTTAAAGTTATTAACTATATTAATTTTACACAACCACTTTTTAAAGTTTAATGCGATAAATCTACTACTAACACTTAATCTAAAATGCATAGTTTATATATTTGGTATATTCATCCATTTAGACGAAAAATTTAAATATTCTAATCTTATAATATATTTTTATATCATACTTTATAATTATCTTTAGACACCAAATACAATTCATCCGAAAATATTGATTACAAGTATGAATTTTATCATTTGTTATATGCACGATATGAAAATGAAATTAATGAACTATTGGTTTCTTGAGTTAATAAATTTGATAATTTCATTGAGCATTGGTAGTCTTATAATCAACCATATTGTCAATAAATCAACCAGGAAAATTAGACTTTTCACTAGATCACTTTAAAATAAATCCAAATTTATATAAATGATAATCAATAAACAAACGCAAACCATTGTAATTTCATATATTATCCTGGTAGATTAAAGATATGAACTTTCTCTTTATTTTAACATAGTTTCTCTTGTTTGAACTACAAAAATATATTTAATGATATGCCAAAAGAGAAATTATCTTTAGTTTGTGTTGAACGAACGAATTTAACTTATTACTCAAAAAAATTGAAACAAATTCAAAAATCAAGTGTTATCACAATATGAAGCTTTCCACGTTGTTGGACTCGAACGAAACCTAGTGGAATCAAGATAGAAAACATTGGAAACTGGTTCTTCGTGTATGTTAATATAGGTATATGCTCCATAATCTCTATTGCTTAATTTGATTTCTTGTTTTTTTACTAATATAGCTTGCTCCTCTATTGCTTCATCGTTTTTCTTTGTTAATATATCTTGCTACATTATTAGTTCCTCAATTTTCATATGTTTTGTAGCTTTGTTTTGTTAAAACAATCAAACCTATGTTTATTTTTTATTTGTCACAAACTTTACTTCATTCAAACTTAAAAAGATGATGTAACAGCAGAGCTCAAACATTGTTTAGCAAATCCATCGGCTCTTTGGTTTTCACGACGAGGAACAAAAGAAAACTTTAACACATCAAATCTTGTAGAGAGAAATCTAATATCGGAGATGATGCCATGAAGTTCCGATAGATTCTCCTTCGATTTCAAGGTGTTTACCAACCGTCGGTAATCCGACTCAAACATTAATGACAAATGCTTTGCTTTTATGGCTTCTTGCATCTCTTCTCTCATCGCTAGAGTTTCATAACATATGGGAGAAACTACCTTTTTGAATAGCTTTTGTCCATATCTTTCTTCTTTATTTTTCTTTCTTGATGTCCAGTCTATACATGCTGTTAATTTCCCTTCATTCCATGTCGCATCCGAATTGTAAATCCTCTCAGTTTATAATCGTCTTTGGTCCCTAGTTTTTGTCTTGATTGCTTCGGGCATCTTGTCTTGGGCTTCACTCCATTTCTTAGCTCTAATAATGGCTAGTGTAACTACTTCAGTGGTTGTGCTCTTTTTATTAGAGAATATCTTTTAATTTTGAGCTAGCCATGTGTGCCATGGAATCCAGGGACTTAACTTGATTTTTGCCATTACGATTGGTGGCAAAGCTATTGATGTGGCAACTCGTCTGTATGCTGCAATAGAATAACTTCCCTCTTTCATCAGTATTTCTCGGAATGGAGCCTGGTTCCAAATCTAATTCGCAAAGGGACAATAGAACAACAAGTGAGAGCACGTTTCTAACTCACCACAATGTTTGCAGGCTGTATTTTGTAACAATCCCCTCTTTGCTAAGTTATCTCCTGTTGGTAATGAATCATGATACACTCTCCAAAAGAAAATTTTGATATTTTGTGGCATCTTGGTATTCCAAATTTCTTTGGTCCAGCTTGGTTGTGTACTTCGATCTGCCTCTTTTCTACTGACATGTTCTCTAGAGCTTGCTTGAGTATATCTCGATTTAGTGGAGTATTTTCCAGATGAGTGTCTCAATCAAACTCAAGAATCGTGTAAGCCTTCCTTGCCTCTTTTTATTTGCAAGATTATATCTTCCCATTTTGGTAGTTTCTGTTCCAGCTTTTGGATGTCCCAGTTTGTCGAATTTTGTAAAAACAAATATGCCACTAAGTTTCTTGGTCTTCCTTTTGATTTGGTCCAATTGGCGCCATTTGCGATTTTGTAGACATCCATGAATCTCCCCAAATTTTTATTTATTTTTCGTTTCCCACAGCCCATCCCACATTTGGTTTGAGCAAGTTAAGGCCACATACAATACTTCTCCAGCCGTGTGAGGCTGATAAGGGGAAATTGCTTTCTATAAAGGAACTCTTAGAAAAATACTTTCCCTTTGGAATCCCGGTAATGAGTGAATTAGGTTGGTTTAGTATCTCCAACCAAGGTTTGCAAGTAGTGCTTCATTAAAATTTTGAATATCTCGGAATCTGAGACCTCCGTCTTTTTTTTTTCACTAGTTTTTCCCATGCTATCCACGCCATTTTCTTCTTCTCATTGTCATCCCACAAAAATCTAGTCAAAGCGGATTGGATTCATTTATAAAGCGACATTCGCATTTGAAAACATAACATTGTATACACCGGCATGGATGATAAAACACTTTTCAAAAAGACCATTTTTCTGGTCGTAGATAGAAATCTTGTTGACCAACTTCTTGCTTTTTGTCTAATTTTATCCACTATTGAGGAGAAAAGATCTTTCTTCAATCTTCTAAAGAGTTCTGGTAGGCCAAGATGTTTTCATAAACCTCCTTCACTTTGGATATTTAGCTTGGTTTTGATCTCTTCCTTTAGATCTATATATCAGCTTTCCTTGAAAACGTAATTTCTGACTTTCTTAATTTTATAATGTGACTCGATGCTTCAATATACTTCTTCATAATTTTCAAGAGTGTGGCTATTCTAGGCTTATTTGTTCTACAAAAAAAGATTGTGTCATCCGCAAATAACAAGTGGTTCAACTTCGGACTACGCTTCGAAATGTCAATTCCTTGAAACGATCCATTGCTTTGAACGTTTTGACAAAGTCCTGATAAAAATTCGCTACAAAGAATAAACAGGAAAGGGTCTCCTTGTCGTAGTCCCCTCTTTGGGGTTACTTTTCCCCTTGCCATGCCATTTATAAGGATGGAAAAGTTGTCGTTTGTTACATAGTACATCACCCATTCTATCCACCGGCTATGAAAGCCAAACCGTTCTAACACGACCCGTAAGAACTCCCATCCCACTCTATCATAGGCTTTTGACATGTTCATCTTTACCGACATATGACATTGTTTTGTAGCTTTCGACGTCTTAAGGAAGTGTAGGACTTCATGCATAACGAGTACATTGTCGGAAATATCTCTTCCCGGTAAAAAAACCGATTGATTCTCCGCTATAATCTAAGGGAGTATAGCTTGGAGTCTCTTTGTTAGGATCTTCGATATAAATTTATAGATCATGTTGCAAAGAGAAATCGGCCTATAGTCCTAAATATTAGTTGGTCCTTGAATCTTCTGAATAAGGCATATATGCGTTCTGTTAAACTATGCTGGGAACCAAATTTTCACAAAAAAATTGGACTTCTTTCACAATTGTTTTCCCTAAAATCTGCCAATAACAGTTGCATCAGGTTCCTTCTTTGGTTTTAGACAAAGTAGAGTTTTAGCCGCTTTTTATGTTGTTTGCTTCATGGCTTTTAGAAACACTCGGTTGGTCTATTTTTTCTTAAAAGATCTTGAGAAACGTTGTAAGGTGCCTCCTTTTACAAGTCTCTGGTGAAGTAGAATGAAAAACAGACGAAATTTCCGACTTGCCTCCCTTCTTCACCGTAGCCGGTGTGGTGGTTAATACTTAGGTTGGCTAAAGTTCGTGAAAAAGTACTCCCAAAATAGACATTTTTTGAAAACTCGAAAAACGTGTCTGGGAGCTTTTTTCCTTTAGCGTGTGATCCCCAATCACCTTGAGTTACTTGAACTTATGTGTATTATATCGTGGATGCTAAAATCCAAAAAGTAATTTATAGGAATTTTGATGAAGAATTCGTAGAATTTCGTCTCAGTAAGAACAATCACAATACAAATTAATAAGAAAATAAAATTTTCCTCATTTTTGAATTGCTTTAAAGCTATAATTGTGTACAAATTTTCTGTAAAAAGTTAGAAAAGAATCCCTTGGCGTTTTGACATCTCTCTTTATTTATATTGCTCTTTTTCCAAATTTCTGCTGGGCTTCCGGATTCTTAGGTAGCAGTTACGAAATTCTCGCTGCGTTCTGGTTATCTTGGGTAGCAGTTCAGATATTCTAGCTGCGTCTTCCGGACTTCTCGGTCAGTTCTGATATTCTGGTTCAGCTTGAATTTTCATGACACGACCTCAGAATATTTTTCAGGAATCTCAGAGCAGTTACGACTTGAGTTCACGTCCACCTGCGTCACAATGAATATTGAGTACTCATATGTTCTTTACTATTCCTCAGGTAGAATATCTTCTCGATAAATCTTCTTAGGGTCATTGTATACTGAGCACGTCATGACTTCATAAATAAGACAAAATCTTGATGAGAGGATTTTGACACCAACAGATTATCCCCTAGGTCTTCCAGCGAGTTAGTCGAGTTGGGTGACCTTCAAATATGTGGATGGTGACTTCTCCTCAAGATTTCAGATTGGTGGTTCTAGTCATCAATCATGATTGAGTCTTGTGGACGTCAGTCCCTATGGTACTAACTTGCCTCTCCTTGGTTATGTTTGAGGTGGAAGCTATTAATGCTGAGAATGAAAAGATTTTTGGTGTAGAGGTTGCGAAGGTTGCTGAGATTGAAGTGAATGTTGGGGCTACACCAGATAAAGCCTTGGAGATAGTTGCTCAGACTGGGACTATTGGTGCAATGAAAGCCCCCGAAAATGCTCATAAGGACAGGGACGCAATGGAATGACCATCTGGGGTTTTTTCCCCTTTGCTCATTTTTCTTTGTTTCTTTATGTTGTGTTGTCTCAAAACATAGTTGTTTGAGGAGGCTTTTACATGAACCTTTACTTATGTTGGATCTTTGAACTTTGACCTTCCTTGAATCGTTTGAATTGTTTTCGATCTAGTTAGATTTGAAATGTGCTTTGACCTTCACAAGTTGCTTGCATACGTTTCTTTTGGGCTGAGCTGGTTTGAGCTTTACTTAGGTGTTATCATATTTGCATAAGTGATATCTTAGATGCTTACTAAGCAAAGACCCGCATATTTGACATCCAGTTTATTGCCTTAAAGTGACATGCTTATTCGAGAGAACAAATGTTAAATGAATGATAGACGTTTCAATAGTTAAAGATGTTTGTCATACGTTTCAATGTATTGTTGCGAGATGGGGCTCAGCTTTAGCGCTTACACCTTGCTGAGGGTTGTTCAGACTAATATCCACTAGGGGTGTGCGATGTATTGTATGACTAGTAAGGTCATCAATGTGCTATGTGTTTTATTGTTATGTTCGCATTGTAGAGTAAATAAATTAGAATAAATTTAGGTTTTTAGATCATTTACCGTTTTTTCGACGTGTTGGGTACCATGTAGTGTTCTCCCCTCACTTTTTTCTGAGTTATTGATAAATACTGAGGCAAAAGTAGCTTCTCTATTAGATTCTCGGTTGTCTAAATCTTTGAAGCCCCATGTTGCTAAGAGATGCCGGTTGATGACGCAGGTTGTTGGGTGAGCGTGTTTTGTCGTGGTCTTGTTTCGAAGGTCATCTTTCCGAAAGACTTGTTTGCAGTATTGTGATGTAGGGACTTCATTTCTGATAGATGTGTGATGCAGCTAGTTGTGCATAAATGCGCTGAAGAGATTTGATTCTGTTAATGTTGGTGATCGGATACATCTCCCCCATTTTTGAGAACAATTTAGGACTGAGGTAGGGACAGAATAAATGATCATATACATCTCCCCCATTTTTTAGAAAAATTTTGTACTGAGGTAGCGGAGGGCTGAGGCGGAACGAAGGGCCACATACATCTTCCCCATTTTTTAGAAAAATATTGGACCGAGGTAGCGAAAGGCTAAGAAGGAATGAAGGGCCAGATACATCTCCCCCATTTTTGTAGAAAAATGTTGGACCGAGGTAGCGAAGGGCTGAGGCGGAATGAAGGGTCAAATACATTTCCCCCATTTTTTTAGAAAATTTTTGGACTGAGGTAGCGGAGAGCTGGGGCGGAACGAAAGGTCAGATACATCTCCTCCTTTATTTGAGAAAAAATTATGACTGAAGTAGCGGAAGGTTGGGGCAGAATGCAGGATCAAATACATTTCCCCCATCTAATTTATTTTTCATAGCTGAATTCATAAAATAAGTTTCCTACGTACCCCTAGTGCGGGGATCAAGCCCGGCTGTAGTTCGCTGTCGAAAGTTACAATTAAGTTTTACTGAAATAATAAGAAGAAAAAATAAAATATTTTTCAGTTGTGGAATTCCTTGACGTGCTCGCTCCATGGATGTTCAAGATGCTTCTCTCTACCCCTGTTGCTTAGGTCTTCTTCTATATGCGCGAAGATCTTTCCTCTATGGAGAGCATCATCAATGGTTGTTAGGACACTTAGGATCAAGTTTTTTTGGAATTCAGATTAGCCCCATACGACATTTTTTATGGTGGCGATAGTGACGCTATCTGTGACTATCGCTCAGGATATGACTTCTTTGAATCGGTCAATGGATTTTCTGAGGGGTTCGTTAGACCCCTGGGTCATGCTCTACATGTTTGCATCGAATATATTTCTTTCATTATAGATTGAGTAATATTTGAGGAACATTAGACTCATTTGGTTAAAACTATGGACCGAGCCCTCAAGCAATCTAGAGAACCACCTGAGTGCTGGTTCTTAGAGATGTTCGCTGAAGAGTTGGCAGTAGCTTGCGTCTCTCTCATGCTCGTCGAATTGTGCTCGACAAACCGCTATGCGGAAGGATGTCAAGTACGCGCTAGGATATGTTTTCCCTTCATAAAAAGGGATCTTGATTTTCCCAGGGTTCCGCACTTTGGTTTTTTTATATGTGGGGCATACGGACTTCGCAATGTATCTTCCATATGTTGGTCTAGTTCAGGCACCGAGCTGGTTGCTTGGTAGACTTTAGAGTTTATTCGGTGAATGGCTTGTTCGAGATAGTTTTTTATCTCTTGGATTTCTTCATCCGAGGGTTAAGATTGATTGGTCGGTCGGTATAAGTACTGATAGTAGTCCTCGTATTCTTCGAAGTCATCCGAGTCGGTCCGTCCAGCGTTGATTTCGAGATTCATGACATGTTCAGTCTGGTTTGATGGATCTCCATTCACCTGGGGTTGATCTATTGCATGAGGTGGTTTTTCCGCCTAGGGATCCATGCTAGGTTGAACATCTATAGCGCTTAAGTGTTGCGTGTCAAATGTGGTTAAGATGGGCGCCAGAGTGTATGATAGTCTCATGGAGTGTTTTCCAATGGTAGGGTATCGTCACGCTGGACGAAGCGATCGTCGGTGGGTTGAGATCGCTCGGCGAGGCGCTAAGTGATCGCCTTGTTTTGATCTGCAAATTCTTTCGCCAATTTGTCAAGTCAATCGAGAAGGGATTGGTTCAGGGCGTCTTGCTTTTTCAGCCTCTTGGAAATAGATTGTATGGTTTGGCGGAGTGTTTGGATCGTGCTGGGGCATTCCTCCAGTTGAGGCTGCTATTCTTCGAGTATGAACGTCATGGATCTGGTTGTGATGCTCTTTTGCGTAAGAAAATCTAAACCCCCCCCCCCCTCTTTCTAGCGCTAATGTGTGGATGCTAAAATCCACAAAGTAATTTATAGGAATTTTGATGAAGAATTCGTAGAATTTCGTCTAAGTAAGAACAATCACAACACAAATTAATAAGAAAATAGAAATTTCTTGATTTATGAATTACTCTAAAGCTATAATTGTGTACAAACCCTTTGTAAGAAGTTAGAAAAGAATCCCTTGGCGTTTTGACACTCTCTCTATTTATATTGCTCATTTTCCAAATTCCTGTTGGGCTTCCGGATTCTCAAGTAGCAGTTCCGAAATTCCCACTGCGTTCCGGATATCTCGGGTAGCAGTTTAGATATTTCAGCTGCGTCTTATGGACTTGTCGTTCAGTTCCTATATTCTCGCCCAGCTTGAACTTTCACGACTTACGACCTCAACATATTCCCCATGAATCTCAGAGACTTGAGTTCATGTCCATCTGCGTCACAATGAATATTGAGTACTCATGTTTTCTCTACTCTTCCTTAGAGAAAATATCTTTTCGATGAATCTTCCTAGGGTCATTGTATACTGAGCACGTCGTAACTTCATAAATAAGACGAAATCTTGCTCAGGGGGTTTTGACACCAACAATATTATACCACTATATAAGAGTATGATGTGTTTTTGTATCTTCTTATTATGTTAGATTATCGAGTTTAAGAGATTATGTCCAGTAAAAAAAAAAAAAAAATACTTTCTGTTTTGTTTCATAGTATAATATGTTAGTATAATATGTTTTGTTTAAGAATGGGTCCACATTTCTTTACCTATCGTTAAAAAATGTTCATTTTGAGATAATTTGGTGTGTTAGTTTATTTATTTTAGGGACTTTCAATAAAGAGGACATTGATTAAACAAATGTTGATATGGATTTGTTGTGTCTCTTTGTCTTTTCGTTTTATTATTTTAAAATGAAAATGTCTAAAAAGTATAGCAAGATTAGTGATGAATATCATTGAATGATTAGATACAGTAAAAAAAAGGTTCAAACCATCTTTTGAATAGTTATAACAAAAACAATTCCATTTGAACAACTATAAAAATTTGTTTCATGCATCAAATAAAAACATATATCTTGAAATTTAGCATAAAATAAATTTTCGTCGATATTATCAGAAAGTTGAACCAAAATAATATGAGAAAAAGATTATTTCTTAACGAAGCTCTGAAATCAAATGGCGTATTGACTACCTCAAAAGAAAAAAAAACCATTGGCGACCTTGAAAGTATTGGTTAAAATAAATTTGAATTATGAGGGTATTTTAAAGAATCTATACTATATAATGTAGTTAATGGATGAAAAAAACTATATAATGCTAGAGAGCCCCTACATATGACATAACCACAATATTTTATAGAATGGTTTTTGCTAATGCAATATTTCGTAAAGTTGGTTGATGCTCATGTAATACTTTTTGTTTATGGAATTTCATTATTTTGTGAATTTTTCATCTTTAGGTCAGAGCCAGTGCCGGTCCAATGTTTTTAGATACCCTACACAAATCCAAAAAAATATATCCATTATATATATGTCAATTTTTATTAAAAAATAAATTAACGTGACTGTTAGTTATGGTTCAAAGATTAAAATGACAAAAATTTGTTAACTAAAATATTAAAATTCGTTTACTATCTTAGAACCTCTAAGGAATATTATTTCTATAAAAAATCTATAATTTATGATACTTATGATACAATTTTTTTAAAAAATTCAACAAAATCTCATATATTTCGACATAAATATCTTTTTATTTGATGAAAAGTGCTTCTTTATTTCAAGAAAGATGCCCCTTTATTTTAACGAAAATGTACTCTACATGTTGGTGCCCTAATCAGTGGCTTCACTTGCTTATACTCTGGACCGGCCCTGGTCAGAGCCGATCAGTTTTATAGGTCAAACTTTATTGAATATAAGATTCTATTGACATAACGAATGATCAGATTCAAACTTTAATCTAACTGGAAAAGCAACATAAATGACACTAAATATACCACTTGCTCTTCTTCTGAAATTCTCCAGAAATGAAATACCTCTACGAAAATTCGACACAGAACTTGAAAGAAAAAGAACATTTTTTTTCCTTGACAAAACAATAAGCAATACACGCAAAAGTTTCACACTCCAGATCGAGTTTGGATTTCAAGTTTTAACAAAGGAACACACAAGAGTTGAAAAGAGATATTACGAAACAAAAAAAGAAAAAACGCATGAAGTGGGGAAAGAAGAAAGCGAACGGATCTTACACAGCTTATGAATCAGAGAAAGTCATTGATAAACATCTCAAGCCTCTTCGTAATCCTCTTCTTCCTCCTCATACTCTTCTTCACCGGCTGTAGCATCCTGGTACTGCTGATACTCTGCGACAAGGTCATTCATGTTACTCTCTGCTTCTGTGAATTCCATTTCGTCCATTCCTTCCCCTGTGTACCAATGGAGGAAAGCCTTTCTCCTGAACATAGCTGTGAACTGCTCGCTCACACGCCTGAACATCTCCTGGATTGATGTTGAATTCCCTATGAATGTTGATGCCATTTTCAAACCCTTTGGTGCAATATCACAGACGCTGGATTTCACGTTGTTTGGGATCCATTCCACAAAGTATGATGAGTTTTTGTTCTGGATATTCATCATCTGCTCATCGACTTCTTTCGTGCTTAGCTTTCCACGGAACACAGCGGATGCAGTTAAGTAACGTCCATGGCGAGGGTCAGCAGCGCACATCATGTTCTTTGCATCCCACATCTGCTGGGTCAGTTCAGGTACACTCAAGGCACTGTATTGTTGTGATCCTCTTGATGTCAATGGAGCAAAACCAACCATGAAGAAGTGGAGTCTTGGGAAGGGGATGAGATTCACAGCAAGTTTCCTAAGGTCAGAGTTTAGTTGACCAGGGAAACGAAGACAGCATGTAACACCACTCATTGTAGCTGAGATGAGGTGGTTAAGGTCACCAACTAAATGAAGCACAAAAGGAAAAAGACAAGTCAGGAATCAACATACATTACACGAAAGAATCTACATGTTGCAAGGCTAATTTAGAAATGGAAAACGAGATATCTGATCAACTCAGTATTTAAAATTTACTCACATGTAGGATTAGCGAGCTTCAAGGTACGGAAGCAGATATCGTAGAGAGCCTCATTGTCCAATACCATACACTCGTCAGCATTTTCGACAAGCTGATGAACGGAAAGAGTTGCATTGTATGGCTCAACAACAGTGTCAGAGACCTTAGGAGAAGGAAACACTGAAAAGGTCATCATCATACGATCTGGATACTCCTCTCTTATCTTAGAAATAAGAAGAGTTCCCATGCCAGATCCAGTTCCTCCACCCAAAGAATGACAAACTTGGAAACCTGTACCAAGAGTACACCATGAATCAGAAAACAATGGCATCACCAATCTGTAGAAAATGTAATCAACACAGACCATCTCTAACATATGCGTTCCGTTTTCAAAGACCAATAAACCAAGATCTTAATTGATTTTGATTGTTCTACTTCCAGGATCCTAAACGCTAGATAAGGAATCTCTTAGATATCAATCAAATCTCGCACGGTTATGAAACTTGATAAAAAAAAACAAGCAGCAGATCCAGATTCAACAGAGGAAAAGAAGGAATGAACGCGTTTCTCACCTTGAAGACAATCGCTGTTCTCAGCTTCCTTCCTCACAACATCGAGCACAGAATCAATCAGTTCCGCTCCCTCCGTGTAATGACCTTTCGCCCAATTGTTCCCAGCGCCGGATTGGCCAAACACGAAATTATCTGGACGGAAAATCTGGCCATACGGTCCAGATCTAAGCGAATCCATGGTGCCAGGCTCCAGATCCATGAGAACCGCGCGAGGAACGTACTTCCCACCGTTGGCTTCATTGAAATACACATCGATACGTTCGAGCTGGAGAGGAGAGTCGCCGACATACTGGCCGGTGTGATCAATGCCGTGCTCATCGCAGATCACTTCCCAGAACTTTGCACCGATCTGGTTTCCACATTGACCGCCTTGGATATGGAGGATTTCTCTCATTTTTTCCCTCTTACGATGTTTGTCTCTGAGGAAAAAAAATTGAGAAAATGGCGACTTCTGATTTTTTTGTCCTTTGCTCAATAGGTTTAAAAGGAAAAGGGATCGTTGAATGGGTAATAATCAGCTATATATAGTTTACGTCTTCTTCAATAAGTTTTTCTGTAATTTTTCTTTACAAATATGCCCTTGTACTTTACTTTATTTCTGATTAGTACCGAATTTCTTTTATAATACGTCGTTTCCGTACCTGCGCAGCTGTATGACAGCAGAGCCTTAAATTATTTATATCTGTCCCACTTGTCCAGAGATATTTTGCTATTTAAGCATTAAAACATCTATATATTAATCCCACTCGTGAATAGACATTAATATGAATAATTTTCCCCATTTTTGAATTATAATTTATTAACATTGTGCCCATTACATTGTTTCCACTAATTGAATTTCAGTGAAGGGAATTATTGATTCAAATGATACAAAATTTTAGTTGTCGTATTTTTTTAGTTATGCATATTTTGTTTTGCTTGGTTAAATGATCTACTGAACGGTTTTGTTCTTATGGATTCAACAATACGCATAACTAAAAAAACACAAGTTTGACTATACGAGATAAATAGACAGATCATATAGGAGTGATGTGAGGGCCGGCTAAAACAAAAATTGGGCCCATTCTATAATTTAAAGCGGCCCATCACTTTCATTATTACTAAACAAATCATGGTGCCAAGTGTTAACTATATGATCCAGGACCCACTTATACAATTTCTCAAACTTTTTTTCTCACTACCTTTTAGAAAAAGAAAATTAAAGATAGCAATTCAACAAAATGTACATACAATCACTTTCAAGGAAAGTCAGTTTAGTTCATCATTTGCTGATTGGGATGATAGTGTCCACTTCCTCATCTAATTGTTTATCCTGGTATGATTGTTTATGGAGGGTCGTTTTTCTACCGAGCAAAATCAGTTATTTGTCTAAGTCCTTCCTTGTTTGACCTTTTGATTGAGTTTGATCTATGTAATCATATTTAGTTTTGTAATTTATGTCTTTTTTTGGGTTTTTGGCTCCAAAGATATATATGTTTTACATCGGCATCGTTTTCTGCATAACTCTAGACCTTAGTTGGTATTCAAGTAGGTTGTATCATGTTTTCTATATCAATAACATAATCAAGTGACAAAAAAATTGCATCAAATAAAAGAACAATTTATAAAAATATAATATGACCTCGTAAAACAGGTGAATCAACACTTCGAAGAGAACAAAAACTGTAACGGAATACAACATCGAGAATGAATATACCATCGAGACGTTTAAGAGCTTCTGGCATCCCATTTTTCCAAAATACACAACTAATGTAGAATATAAACACATAAAATATATCTTGATAAATTTTTTTCGTTAACCTAACACAACTGAGATAACGATACGATTAAATAGGGACTAGGGATGTTAATAGGAGAAGTAAAAGGGTTGACCCGTTAATTTCACGGGTCTAAACGGATCAACCCATTTAGAATCTTTTTATTTTACAGCTTGTTAGACGGGTAGCGAGTCAGATTTGACATAAGTGACCCATTTAGGCCAGCGAGTTTTGGGCCCATTTTAACAACCTTTATAGGGACATATATCACCAATACATATAATCAAAAACTTAAAAAGTCAAAATTATTAGGTTTAAGGTTTTTTAAAAAAATCAAAGACCGGCGACATAACTGATGAAACACCACACATACACACATATAAGAAGCTTCAATAGTAGACATCACCATAATCACCACCAACCACTAGCGAAGCTTCAGCCATGCCCCTAGTCGACTATGCCACCACCAAGGAAACTTCCTTGTGAATCCAACCCCACCGCCAAACTCCAACTTATTTATATTGAATCCGACGAATGCAATCACCTAGGCAACTTGATCAACAGTGGGAATAATGCATCATAAGAATCACACATTAGTTTTAGTTTTATTTGATTTTTAAATTATTTTTAACGTGACTTGTATTGAAAGTCACGTGATGTTTCTTTTATTTTGCATGTGCTTTGCATGTGTTCGTTATTAAGTTATTAAGTCGGTGTTATAAGTCCTAATGCAATTAGGAATATGTTTTTTCTATGGAGTTTACGAGCCTATAAAAGGTCATCAGTTTGTTTAGGTTAATCATTGATTTTATTAATAAAGGTTTTGGTTTTTGAACGATCTTCTTACGAAGAACGGTGAAGAGTATTCACAAACGAGTTTCTAACGAAACACGGTGTAGATTATACACAAATCTATCCTTCTAATCGACTCATAGCTTCCGCCTCTCTATCAGTTGGTATCAGACACAGAACATTCTGGGAATCATCTTCTTCAGCTCACATCATGCCTCCAAAGAAGAACCCTGATCTACCCAAGGATGAGACACGCGAAAATTCCCCAATCACCCTAGATCTAACTGAACTGCGTAGTACTATTCTTGCTATGCAAGAGAATTTACAAGGTACAATCACAGCATCGATGCAAGAGAACATCAATACACTCTCAACATCAATTCAAGAAAACATACAAACCCTAGGTGATACCATCGTTGCAGCCTTACAACAACGTCATCCTGAAGCAAAAGACGATGATCTTGAGCAAAATAATGAGGATTGTATTGATCAGCATCGTGTCAATGACCGCGATGATCGAAGACACAATCACAACCATCGTGAATTAAGTCATGATCATTGGGAAAGATGATTCAAGGTGGATATATCGGAATTCCATGGTGGAGTTCGTGGTGAGGAGCTGTTAGATTGGTTCATCAATGCTGATGAAATCTTTGAATTCAAACAAGTACCCCCAAATAGACGCGCGACCTTGGCATCGACAAGGTTTCTAGGGCATGCCGCAACTTGGTGGCAACAAACGAAGGCAACACGCTTACACAATAACAAATTACCAATTCAGTCATGGGAAAAGTTAAAGAAGCACTTGCGACTCACCTTTTTACCGCATAATTATGAACGTACACTATATATGAAGTTTCAGAACCTTCGATAGGGCCAACGTACAGTCGATGAGTATGCTGAAGAATTTTTGCTGCTTTTAGCTAGGACAGACATCAATGATAACCTATCTCAGTTGGTCTCTCGCTTTATCGGTGGCCTTCGACCATCTCTACAAGCATCATTGGTACACTTTGATCCTGCCACAATTGTTGAAGCTCATAGACGCGCCGCAACATTCGAGCAGCAACAAAAATCTGCGTCTTGGACCACGTCTCGTTATCGTTCATCCGAGCAATTACCTCCCTCCACCTCTACTTCGTCCAAAGATCAGGAAACGCCCTCTTCTTCAACGCGACCTGCTTCAGCTCCCGAAGATCAGACACCTCATCGTTCTTCACGGCTTAACGCCTTACGATGTTACTCATGTGGTGAACCAGGACATAGACAATCGGCTTGTCCCAAACAACCACGTCGTGGCCTGCTCTTAGACAATAATAAAGATGACGATATTGATGCTTATGACTCAAGTGATGAGTTAAATGATGCAGGCGCACTCATTGATGAACCAACAGCAGGTGATACGGGTCATCTTCTCGTTTCCCACTGATCTTGCATTACTCCAGCTAGGAACGATGATCAATGGCTGCGTACTAATATATTTCGGTCAACTTGCACTATTCGAGGTCGTGTTTGCATCTTTATCATTGATTCAGGTAGTTGTCGTAACGTTATATCCGATGATGCCATCGATAAGATACAATTACAACGTGAAGCACATCCTTCCCCTTATGCGTTAGGATGGCTTAAAGAAGGTGTGAACATCTCTATCACATAGCGTGCTCTTGTCCCATTCTCTATTGGGCCTCATTACTGTGACCGAATGTACTGCGATATAGCTCTGATGGATGTCAACCATCTTTTGCTTGGTCGCCCTTGGGAATTTGATCGCAAGATAGTTCATGACGGTCGCAAAAACACTTATAGTTCCATTTGGGAAACACACAATATTGTTTTATTGCCGTCAAAAGAAATCCCCCTAGCCATGTCGCCAGTTAATCCATCTCCAATTGCACCTCCGGCTCGAACACAAACCACCTTGCTTTGCTCTTATGTCGCGGTGAATGCAGAAATACGTGTTGAGGGAAAGGCCTTTTTGCTCTATCCTTCGCCAGTCCTCTTATATGCACCGAACTTGACCTCTTCACCACCCTCGGTTATTCAAGAATTGTTGCAACAATTTACCGATGTCTTCCCTACTGACTTGCCACATGGTCTCCCACCAATGCGTGACATTCAACATCACATCGATCTAGTGCCGGGCTCAACACTGCCCAACCGACCTCACTATCGCATGAGTCCTACTGAACATGAAGAACTTCACCGTCAGGTCGAAGCACTTTTACAGAAAGGTTACATTCGAGAAAGTTTGAGCCCTTGCGTGGTTCCGGCTCTTTTAATTCCAAAGAAATACATAACTTGGCGTATGTGTGTGGATAGTCGTGCAATCAACAAAATTACAGTGCGCTATAGATTTCCTATTCCTCGTCTCGATGATTTACTAGATCAGATTGGAGCATCGACAATTTTTTCGAAAATTGACTTAAAAAGTGGGTATCACCAGATCCGTATTCGTGAGGGCGATGAATGGAAAACAGCCTTTAAAACTCGTGAGGGCCTTTTTGAGTGGCTTGTTATGCCATTTGGTATGTCTAATGCGCCAAGTACTTTTATGAGAGTCATGAACCAGGCACTTCGTCCCTTCATCGGGAAATTTGTTGTTGTTTACTTCGATGATATTCTCATCTTCAGCTCCAATCTTCACGAGCACCTACAACATCTCCGTGATGTCCTCACTGTTCTACGGTGCGAAAGATTCTTTACTGGTCTTCAAACATGTGAATTTGGTGTCGTCGAGGTCCCTTTTTTAGGCTATATTGTCTCGGCCCAAGGTCTTCAAGTAGACAATACGAAGATTGAAGCAATTCAGTCTTGGCCACTACCGACTACTGTGACCGAAGTGCGAAGTTTACATGGATTAGCCTCATTCTATTGCCGCATTATCAGTCACTTTAGCTCCATTGTGGCTCCTATTACAAGTTGCATGAAGGCTGGTAAATTTATTTGGTCCCCAGAAGCGACTGAAGCTTTTGAAACTATAAAACGGAAACTTACAATGTCACCTGTCTTGAGTCTTCCTGATTTCACGGGCACATTCGAATTACATTGGGATTCCTCCAAACTCGAAATTGGAGCTATTATGAGTCAACATGGGCGCCCTATCGCTTATTTTAGTGAAAAATTTTCAGGTGCTCGACTTCGATACAACACTTATGACATGGAGTTTTATGCGATTGTCCAGGCCATTAAACATTGGCGACACTACTTAGTGCATCGTGAGTTCATTCTATTTACTGACCATGACGCTTTACGCCACCTGGATAGTCAAGTTAAGGTCTCTGCTCAACATGCCGGCTGGATCTCATTTTTACAACAGTTCACGTTTTCGATACGTCGTAAAACAGGGACATTGAATCGCGTGGCCGATGCTTTAAGTCATCGTCATGAGCTGTTAACTATGATGCAGACATATGTGACAGGTTTTGATTCCTTGCGTGATCTTTACCCAACAGATCCTTATTTTGCCACGATCTTCGAAGATGCTCGTGATGACCGATCAGGTGAATTTTGTTTACTTGATGGTTTCCTCTTTAAAGGCGTCCGCCTATGCATTCCAGATTGTAGCTTGCGTCTCCAATTGATTCAAAAACTTCACAACAAAGGGAACGTTGGTCGTGACCGCACTTTGGACCTTGTCTTACGCCGGTATTTTTGGTCCACTCTTCGGCGTGATGTGGATCGCTTCGTCTCTCGTTGTCGTGTGTGCCATCTCGCAAAAGGTAAAGCTACGAACGCTGGTCTTTATCTCCCTTTACCCATACCTACTCAGCCTTGGACGCATATCAGCATGGATTTTGTTTTCGGTCTACCACGAACACAACGCGGTTTTGATTCTATTTTGGTCGTCGTAGATCGCTTTTCTAAGATGTCTCACTTCGTCGCTTGTAAAAACCCAACAGATGTTGTTCATGTTGCGGGACTTTTCTTCAAAGACATTTATCGCCTACATGGCTTGCCCACTTATATTGTCTAGGATAGAGACACACGTTTCTTGAGTCATTTTTGGTGATCCTTGTGGCGTTTGCTTGGCACTAGTTTAGACATGAGCACTNTTCGGTCTACCACGAACACAACGCGGTTTTGATTCTATTTTGGTCGTCGTAGATCGCTTTTCTAAGATGTCTCACTTCGTCGCTTGTAAAAACCCAACAGATGTTGTTCATGTTGCGGGACTTTTCTTCAAAGACATTTATCGCCTACATGGCTTGCCCACTTATATTGTCTAGGATAGAGACACACGTTTCTTGAGTCATTTTTGGTGATCCTTGTGGCGTTTGCTTGGCACTAGTTTAGACATGAGCACTGCATATCATCCTCAACCCGATGGCCAAACCGAGGTGACTAACAGGTCCTTGGGAAATTTACTTCGTTGTTTAGTAGGGGATAATATTAAATCTTGGGATGTCAAGCTTTGCCAAGCTGAGTTTGCTCATAACCATGCTCTTAATCGGACACTTGGTTTTTGCCCTTTTCAAGTCGTCTACAGCATAATACCTCGTGCTCCTTTGGACTTGTCTATCGTTCCTGATTTGATTCAACATCATGGTCATGCTGTGGACTTCGTCGCAGACTTACGTAAGACCCATGATTCAGATCATGATCAGCTCGAACGCAACATTGCGAAGTACAAGTCTGATGCTGATGTTAAGCGCCGAGAATTGTTGTTTGTGCATGGCGATCTCGTATGGGTTGTGTTCACTAAAGATAGGTTTCCTCCAGGAGAGTACAACAAGCTCAAGCAACGCACTATTG
>OVBE01003161.1:0-27831 GCA_900406425.1 Iberis pinnata
TAACTACAACGGTTTTGGTCAAAAGAGGGTTTGACCGGAACCGGGGTGTTACACATGCAATCCGCTTCACTCCTGCTTATCCTATGCAACCACCAAAGGGGAACCAAATCTTCAAATGTTTATTGTAATACTGGCTCCTTATCTAATGCAACCACCAAATGGTAATTTCAGTTCTATGTTCTGTTTTATTGGCTTCAATTTGTTCTAATTGTTTTTTCCTATTTTTTCAGCCACTTCAATGGGAAAGTGGAAAGCCTCCCTACTTTCCTCTTGAAGATGCATTGGTTTACACCCCGCATAATGGATATGTATGTTGCTCCAAATGGTTGCTAAAGATTAATGGTTCGTCAAGTGGTTCTCGATCTTTGTTCGAATCTTGATGAAGTCATGCGGATTTTTGTATCAACGATAAAGAAGAAAACATTCATCCTTGAAGTGAAGGGATCTGATACAGTTCTTGTTCATCTATCTTTTTTTTGTTATGCTGTAAATTAAAATTAACTTGTAAGTGTTATAAACAACTTTTGTTCTAAACAAGGTGATGATATTGACTCTGGCGATTACACAGATACTGCTTTGTTGAAGTAGAACAACGGATTTGGAATTAAGACTATAAAGTAAACATAACTCAGTCTTAAATATAACTCATTCGTAATTTACGTTTGCAATAGTCATTTATTGTAATAATAAATTTGCGTTTATGTAATTGAAAGTTTCATAATAATATTAATTGTTAATACTCACTCGTAACTCATACATTAAAAACATTAACTCCTCCGTACTGAAACAAAAGGTAGCCATAAATTTTAACCACGAAGAAAACTCTGTTATTAAGTAAACATAACTCAGTCATAAACATAACTTAGTCGTAACCATAACTCAATCGTGTAGGAAAAATAACTAAGTCGTAAAGTAAAGAAGAAAAAACCCAGCTTTTAGTAATCTGGATATTATTTCTCGTTGTTTTATCATTAACTATTTTTATTTTATTTTTGAAATAACAAACTCATTTAGAATAAATAATTTCAGTATTTTATGAAAATTCTTAATCTCTATTACGATGAAGATAACTTAGTCGTATTGTAAACATAGCTCAGTAATAAAGTAAACTAACGTAGTCACAAAGTAATATTGTTTTGTTTTTAATTTCCTTTTCATTCACTAATGGAAGATGGTGACAAGATTTATGTGGTCTTCGAACGGTTTGCTGGTGGTCTGTATGTTTATTGATTGTCCGGTTTAACTTTTTGTTTCGGTCTTATAAATTTCAAGTGGAATGTTGTCTGAATATTATTACCGTTTTTTTTTTAAATTTATCATTAGTTGTTTTAATTTTATTTTGCATACTGACTATTTAGAATTCACAATTTTGGTAATTTATCACGAACTCTTAAAGTTACCAGGAAGATAAATCATTCGTAAAATAACCATAACTTAGTCAAAAAGTAAGCATAACTCAATTGTAAGGTAAACATCATAACTAGGCCCGAGCATAATTCCCGAGACCCAAAATCCGACCCGTACCCGATCCTAAAGAAACCAAACCGTACCCAAAATGTACCCGAACCGTAGAACTAAAATACCCGATTGGGTTTAATTTTGATTACGGGTACCCGACCCAAACCGGACACGACCCGGAAACCGATCGGGTACCCGAGAACCGCAAGTCCACTAAGATTTTTTTGCAATATGTGTTTAGCCGTTTAGGGTTACGATAGAAACTGTTTGAGCTTTCTTCCCAAACGAAAATTCATAGTTTCCTAAAACCAAACTCATCTAATTTCCATAATCAAGTCAGAACCTTATAAACTCAAACTTTTGATCCCTTCTTCTCCCACATACAATCTACCTCCAACTCCAATTTCATATCCACCAACAGAATTTTAAGAATCATATCACAAGTAATATTAAAGCTTTTTTGTCTAAAGTCGATTTTTTTCTAAAATTAGGTTAATCCTAGACTGCTTCTCTTCTTGAAATCTTTGGGTATTTGGTTAATCGATTATCTCTCTGCTTCGTACATAGGAAGTCATATATTGTATTTTAATCCTTCGTACAGCATGCTTCTCTGATTAGTGTTTGTTTTTTTTTGCTTGAAGAGAGTAAAGATAAGTTGATCATTATGTGTCTTTAATTATACGATCACAGTGGCTTAACATAGTTTATTCATCCTTACACTAACTTTCTAAAATAGGCTTAGCCTTCTCTCTCATATACTGTAGTAGATGTTCATGTTTCCACTTATCGATTCTTATTGTTTACTTATGTTCACCATCTTCATTAAGCATAATCAACTTAGGTGGTAAGTTTGAGTTGTTTCAAAACTTAATTTGATTTTTATTTATCTATACTGGAATTAAGTTTGAGTTTGTTTGGAATTGAAACTGATTTTCAGTTGTAGAAGAATTGGTTTTGAATTTTGTTGGACAGACTTTTTCTTAGAAATTTTTGGGTATTATGAAAAATTTTCGGGTAATTATAAAATTTCTGGTTCTTCGAAGCTCGGGTCAATTTATTTCTTGGAATCATTTTTTTTTGTAGTGGTCAAATAGTAGCATTGAGTACGAATCAGTCTTTAGTCTCAAGGGACATCCAATAGCACAAGCTGATATACTACCTTAACTTGGTAAGGCCAAATATTTTTCTTCGTAGCATTTGTTAAACTCCTAATACTTGTGAAGATTGGATAAGTTAGGAAGATACGAACTAAGATGTGGCATCAAGTCTTATTAACTTATTGGTCTTTAGCATACAAGATAACATTTTCTTTTCATATAAGTAGGATTTTTATCATTCTGCTTTTTCCACTTTGACGGATATATATATGATATCAAGTATTGTGACAGACATAACTAAGACATCCACAAAGAAAAACCAATCCTTATGTAAGATAACTAAGCCGTAAAGTTTGTTTACGACTATCTAAGCAACTAGGAATAACCCAGTCGAATGATAAATAATAACCCAGCCGTTCCATATATTAGTCGTGTAAAATACGGCTGAGCTCTAAGATCAATATTTTTTATATTCTAGGCTAATGATATCTTACTATGCAGCTATTATGTGATATTACATTTGAGACGCGACGATTCTCTCTTTCTCTCTTTGTCGCGGCTATGATGTTTTTCTACATCTGTTTCATAATACTTGACTTTCTAAGTTTTATTTCCCTTTTGTTTAAAAAAGTTTGATATCTTACTTTTTAGTTAATGTTTTTATCTTTTCAAAAATAATCAATCACGCTTTTTGGCTAAAAACAATCATTACACACATTTTTTAAGATAAAAATAATCATTAATTTAATTATTCATAAGCATTGAAATTTGTAAAATACAATTACATTGAGCTAAAGAGAGAGAACAAACAATACAATTATTGTTTTTTTAATTTGTTTGAAAACACTAGAAAATTAAGTATTAAGAAACGGAGTATTTCGAAGCTATAATGTGATATTACGAGGCGTGTAATGATGTCTTATTACGTTACCGAGGTAAGAATAAATGAGCATTACCTGTATCTATACATTAGTCTTTAAAGTAGCCTTTAACTAAGTCTTTATGTGTCTATAAACCAGCCTAACAATGACAAGGAACCAAATCCTAACAATTATTTTAAGATCCATAACTCAGCCGAATGATACACAATAATTCAGTCGCTATATATATTAGACGTGTAAAATACGACTGAGCACTAATATCGATACATTTTTAGGACCGAGCCAAATGATTTTTATTATGCAGGTGTGAGGCTAGGATGTGATATTACTTTACCGAGGTCAACTCCTATGCGAGAATTCTCAATCGTGAAAAAAATATTTAACTTTGACGCAACGATTCTCCCTCTCTCCCTTGAAATCTTAAAAACTCTTTCTTTAAAAATTATAAAATCTTTATGAGAATCTTGATTTTTTCAAAAAAATTTAAATCTAAAACATCCGTTAAAAAGAAACAAAATGACTACATTTTACATTGGCTCTTGCTTTGAAAACACCAAATCTAGTACGTTTTATATTCTTCAAAATTTTCTACATAAATCTCTTTACAATGGCTAGGCCCTCGACAGCTTCGTCTTGTGTGTCAACAAGATCTCCATCTCCTGAACCAATTTATACGAACAAAATTACTCTCAAAGTCGGGTATCAGTATGAATTTGTGATGAATGTTCATACACGTGGGAAGAAAATAATGGATAAGTATTTTAAATTGACAAAAGTTGATCCTGACACGGTATGCTTCATGTATGACAACAAGCGACTCAGACCTACGAATACTTCTCTTTTGGTTATTTCACTCGCTTTTATATTTAATAAATATGTTTAAATCCATTATATCCGAAAATAATATTTTTTGTTTTATATTTCTTTTTCAGTTAATGATGGAAGATGGTGATGAGATTCGTGTGGTCTTCGAATAGTTTGATGGTGGTTTGTATATTTGATTGTTCGGTTGTTATCTGGATTTTTATTCTGTTTTCTTATCATTATTTATTTGTATATTAATTTTGTTATGACTATTTAGAATTCGTAATTTCAATATTTTATGCAACCTCTTAATGTTATAACCACGATTATAACTCAGTCATATCATAACTCAGTCGTCAAGTAAATATAACTCAGTCGTAAAGTAAAAAACATAACTCAGAAATACACAAAGAAAAACAAGTCCTTTAGTAAGATAACTTCACTTAGAAAAGAAACAATATATTGGTAAGAGAAACATAATTTTGAAAACTACATAAACACTTTATAATAACCTAGTCGAATGATAATAAATAACTCAGTCGTATCATAAAAACATCCAAATCCATAAATCAGTTTCACATTATGCTCACTCTTATTACTTTACCGAGGTAAAAAATAAAGGTTGAAGATGCAGGAATACGAAACATCCAAATCAATAAATCAATTTCACATTATGCCCACTCTCCCCCTCTCTCTCTCTCTCTTTATTTCTCTGTTTCTCTCTTACTTTCCCCATAAATTCACAATCTCTATCTTAATTTTTCTTTCTCTAATAGCAGTAATCAAACAGAACTCAACCCTAACTAACTTCGTGAAATTTTAATGAACAAGGAAAATGATGTCTTATTATGCAGCTATTATGTTATATTACGAGGCAAACATAACTCAGTCGTACAAGAAAGATAACTCACTCGTAAAATAAAAAACATAACTCAGCCGTAACATTTATTAGCCAAGTAAATTATGACTGAGCACCAATATCTAGACATTTCTATCAAACCTTAGATGATGTCTACTATGTCATAGTATTACGCAACTTTGATGTGATATTACGATGCGGAGGTCAAACCCTAGATGATGTTTACTATGTCATATTACGTGGCTATTATCTCATAATATGGAGATATACTGTCTTATTACGTTACCGAGGAAAAAAAATTGAAGAGGCGGGAATACTAAAAATTGTGCCTCTTCGATTAATATTCAAATTATTTTGCTTTGACGTGAAGATTCTCTGTCTCTCTGTATCGCGGTCATGATGCTTATTACACAACAGATATAATGTCTTCATTTATATTAAAATAAATGAAATTGAATCAACTGGTCGCACTCTCTCTCTCTTATTTCTATGTATCTTTCTTATCTTATTCACGAATTCACCATCACTTTTTCTCGTTTTCCCTCGCAAACAGTATGCATGCTCTCTCTTTCTATTTCAATTTTTCACACAAACAGTATGCATGCAATCTCTCTCTTTCTCTTCTTGGCACTCGAGTCATGCTTTCGTCATGTTTATCATGCACAACCACCA
Organism: Iberis pinnata; assembly: GCA_900406425.1. Lineage (NCBI taxonomy): Eukaryota > Viridiplantae > Streptophyta > Magnoliopsida > Brassicales > Brassicaceae > Iberis > Iberis pinnata. Next base: position 5,772 of record OVBE01003161.1, read on the forward strand.
AAGGGGGACCAAATCTCCTACTGTTGAATGTAATATTGCATGCTTATCTTATACAACCACCAAAGGGGCACTAGAAATACGAACTTTTATGTACTATCATATTCAATGTCGCTCCAAATGGCAGCTACATATACAGGAGCCAACAACTATTCCCCGTTCCCTTTGTGGTTACTCTTATAGTACCCGCTAATGGTTCCGTTAGGTAGCGGAGCATAAAGACTCATGGCTTGCAAAAGTAACCCATGGCTTACAGAGTGATGTCTCTGCATTTTAGTGGTTTTGAGAAGTCATTTATCATCATTTTAGGGTCATTTAGATGTCAACATGTTGCATTCATATGACTTTTCTAGTAAATTTGCATTTTTAGGAAGTTCCACATTAGCATTCGCATACATATGCATTTTGGAGATATTTCAGGTAATTTAGGGAGCTTTCAAAACATAAGTGCAATTTCGGAGAAGGAAAGGGAAATGCATTGGCTGGAACTAACTCCATATGAACCAAGTCAATTCAATTGCTAAATCAAAATTGGACCAACTTCCTTAATTCGAGCCAAAGGAGTTCTCATCCCGGGCCTTCACCTAGACCACTATAGCGAGCCGTCTTTAACTTGGCTCGATCACATCATGTTTCCACGTCGAGCCGCATGTCTCAACGGCTAAGTCCAAAACTCGGCCTTCCTCAACTCGATCACCTTGATGACCCAGCCAAATCTCCCTCGATCCCTCGACCAAGCTCCCTCGATGACAACCACATAGACTTAACCAAACTCCAGTCTTGGCCTCGATCAAAGCTCGAGACGCACTTCACCCACCTCGACCAAGATCACGCAACCGCATTCCCGCCTCGAGCTTGAACTTCACCCACCTCAAGCTCGCACTTCACCCGCCTCGATCAAACCTCTTGCTGCTTCGACTAACTTCTTCTCTGGCTCGATCACCACATCGAGCCAAGCAGTTCTACGTCAAACCAAGCAGTTTCCACCTTGAAGCTAGACCTTTTCTTCACAGATCAAGTACCCAGTACTCATACACACCGCCTTGGGATTGCTTCTCCAATTGTGAACAACTACGATTTTGAGATCAAACACAGTTTGACAGCCATGGTTCAAGCGAAAAAGTTTCATGGGCTACCTATGGAGGACCCTTTGGAAAATATTGATGAGTTTGACAGGCTCTGCAGTCTCACATAGATAAATGGGTTGAGTGAGGACGCTTTTAAACTTGAACTTTTCCCTTTCTCTTTGGGTGACAAAGCCCACCGCTAGGAAAAGTCTCTTCCTCAAAATACCATCACCTCCTGGAACAACTGCAAGAGGGCATTCCTTGCCAAATTTTCTCAACTTCCCGCACTGCTCGACTGCACAACAAAATCTATGGCTTTGCACAGAAGAATGTTGAAACATTCTCTAAAGCCTGGGAGCGGTTCAAAGGTTTCACGTTGCAATGTCTCATCACAGATTCAGCAAGGAGTCTCTACTTAGCACTCTCTACCATGGTGCTTTACCCAAAATTCGGATGTTGATTGACATCGCTAGCAACAATAACTTCTTTAAAAAGAATGTCGACGATGGATGGGAATTGGTCAAAAATATCGCTTAGTCTGATGGTGTTGATTCTGATGACACTCCTAGAGGTGGTGTTGATTCTGATGACAAGACTCAGCGAGACATAAAGGCGTTGAATGATAAGTTGGATAAGCTCCTTCTTGGTCAGCAGCAACAGGTTCACTTCATCACTGATGAAGAGCAAATTCAGATTCGAGCTGGGAGACCAACCAACATGAGGAGATTAGCTATGTTCATAATCAGGGTGGATATAACAAAGGTTTCATCAACTCCAACAACCCTGGTCTTCCATCAACTTGATGCCTCTCTCTGTTGCCAAGAAGATAGGGTTCAATGAGTATAAAGCTTCCAACATATCTCTGATTTTGGCTGACAGATCCATCAGGAACCCTCATGGACTTTTAGAGAACTTTCCCATCAAGATTGGGAGTGTAGATCACCCACAAACTTTGTGGTTTTGGATATGGACAAAGAACCAAAAGATCCACTGATCTTGGAAAGGCTATTCTTAGCTATGGTTGGGGCTATGATCAATGTCAAGAAGGGCAATATCAGGTTGAACATGGGGAATGGTCCAAAGATTATTTTCAACATCAAGGACAAGACAAAGAAGCCTACAATCCAATGTCAACTATTCTCTATCAAGGAGATGAATGAGAACAACCATGAAGATGGGTACTGAAACAATGACTCATTGGAGTATGATTTTATAAAGGACCCAAGAAAGATCTCAATGTATACTAAAGAATTTGGGGTTGTCAAAGAATCGAGTGCGAGAGTTTCTGCAAAGTTAGAAGAAACAAGAAAAATGGGGATAGCAACTAATGAGAAAAAAACTGCCCATTTTAGAAGAAAGAGATTCTGAGTTTTAGCACCAGCTTGAGCACATCTCACCTCAGAAGCACACTATGGGCATAACCTCTTCTGAAAACAGTTTTGATCTTCAACCCCCAACAATAGACCTCAAGAGGGGTGATCCAATATTTCTGCTCAACCCAATGCTTGAGCACTATCCAGGGAATGTAAACCCAAAATGCCTCAGAAACTTCATGATCAAGGAGATTCTACCAGATGGAACAGTCACACTTATTGTAGAACCTGAAAAGGGGTCAAAAGTGAACTACCAAATCAACCCGAACAATAATGGTTGGATAAGTTCAGGAAGAAAACCTGGTAAAAGGACCTCAGTTCTCCTTGGAGAACTGTCTCAGGGTTACAAAATTTAAACAAGAAGTCAAGCTAAGTGACTTTGAACAAGCTCACTTGGGAGGAAGTCTCATGTCTATCCTTGTACATAAAGTTTTTCTTTTAATTTCATGTTTAATTTTTCTTCTAATGCACTTAGCTTTTTATTTGGTTTTGATGTTTTAGGTAGCATCGGATCATGGCTTTGGAACTTGGTATAGGGAAAAGATGACGGGAAAATCCACTTAAAGTCCTGTACTTGAGGAGTCTTTTGATTTCAACATCGTGCACCTGCAGAAGCGAGCTGGATAAACAACTATCTTGATTTAGCCCGAATAAAAGTTTTGGTCGAGACCAATAAACCACTCGTTCACGGACCAAAGTTCTTGATCAAGCCATGCCAATATTTCATCGAGCCCACCAAAACACGTTGATCGAGCCGGATCAAATTTCATCGAGCCACAAAATGAATGTTGATCGAGCCACCGCCAACATTCTGATTGAGGCACCCTTCTCCGGCTCAAGCCATAAAAACAAAGTGTCCGAGCCGTTCCAATATTTTGATAGAGCCACCAAGAAATTTTTTTTCATCAAGCTAGGTCAACATTCAATTCATCAAGCCGCACCATTTTGATCAAGCTGCAACACATTTTCATCGAGCCGGACTAACAACACTAAGTCGAGCCAAAAATATTTCGATCATGCCGCAACATTTTTATTATGATTGATCCAAGAGGAATTCTAATCGAGCCGACACATCACCCACCTTCCCACTTGCCCACCATCTCTTTTACACACCCACTACCCACACCAAAAAAAAGAAGTGTCCACTCCATGCTTTTCAAGATTCCCCAACATCTCTCTTACACCTCCATCACCATCATTGTCTCCTCTTTAAACCTCCTCCACATATCATCACTTTACCTCTCCTCCACAAGTTTCACTCTACACCTCCACAACATACCGTTTCGGCCAACACTCTATTTAAGGGAGATTTCTTCACACTACTTCACTTTATCACTCTCATAACTCTTATACTACCAAAATTTTTGGTTTTAAATCGTTTTCCTGAAGATTGAAGCACCTAATTTCCGAAGTTTCAAGAACTCTGCAGATTTTCCCCCAAATCTTTAAGCCTCATCAAATTTAGTTTCAGTTCTTTCACTCCTAATTTTTTTGAATTTTTAATCCGATTTTCATTCCTGAATCTTTCAAAACTTTGAAACGGTTTTCATTCACAAAAAATTTTGGTTCTTCTTAACTTAAATCGAACTCCTTAACTTTTTTGAAATTTTTGGTTTTTCTGAAATTCCGTTTTGTTTTCCTAAAATTTCTGAAACTCGGAATGAATGTTCTTCGGAGATTTATGAAATTAACTGTTGGCTTGTCATCCCTTTAAAATCTGAGTTTCCTCCTCTGAAATTTGTGCTAGGCTCATTTTATAACCAAAGGTCGAACTCAAATTTTGTTGCAAATAGCAAGTGTTAAGAATGATAGTGGTGTGATGCTTGTGTTTGTTGTTTGCATTACAAAAATTCGGTTGTCACCTTGTTCTTAAATTTGCTGGTTCTGCAGAAAAGTTACTGACTTTTCTGGAATTGTCTACTTTCATTTTCAAGAACAACATTCACCATGCCTAGACAATCAGCTAGAAGCATTGTCGAGACTTTCCGAAGGAGACAAGCAGCTCATTATATTTTCCAAGATCATGTTGAGGTCTCCTCAGATATCTCTCCAAATTTTTAACCCAAATCTCAAACAAAATATCAACCCGAAGAAATGGAAATCAAGGAAGATGAACTAGAATTTACCCTTCATCAGCAACGTGCACGTCAACTAGCTACAAAATTTCTATGCAAGAAAAAAAGAACACCATCTTGATCAATTGGTGGTAAATGATACCAAACCAGAGTTCACCGCTAAGGAAAAGCGAGAAATGAAAAATAAGGAAGCTGGATCTTCAAGAAGGAAGAAGGACATATCAAGAGGGAAGAAACCCATGTTAATCGATGACGATGAGAGCAGTCAAGACCCCGACTATGAAGAAGATGAAGATTTTTGGGGAATTGGACACCATATGGAGAATATGTATACAGAGCACATGTATAATGAATTCAAAAACAAGGTTGCCGACAGAGTACCTCAACAAGATGCAGCATCAGAGTATCTCACAGCCTTGTTGCCGAGAGGTTTCAAGGAAACGAGATTCCCGCATAAACACACCATGCACGCCTTGGGGATCGATAAGGATGTCACCTACCTTTTCCAACTGGAACAAATAGATGCATTCATGGCCACCCCTTCGGATGCTTACCAAGAGGAGACTTGCTACATTTTAGCAATCCTTCAGCTTCATCGTGATAAGGGCGACTTCCCTGAATACATTACGTTTTCAATAAGGGACGACACCTATGAAATCACGATAGCGCAGCTGGATAAAATCTTTGGATTCCCAAAGGGAGAAGAGGTAGAACAAGATTTTTCCCACAACGAGTTGCCTGCACTATTGCAGACAATAAGCATCGGGAAGTATGAGTCGGGAAAATCAAAGAGCGCAAGCATCAGGAACCCGGTGGTGAGGTATTAACAAAAATATATAGAAAACATAATGTTTGGGAGACACATCACTGGGTGCGTCAATGAAAGCAATTTAGGCTTACTCGACTTGGCGTTGAAACCTCTTCTTAGGAGAACTTGCGAGGATGTGTTGTATTATTCAAGGGATAAAGCGGCTGCAAATGTAGCTGCTGATTTTGCTTCTGAAACGTCCAATGCTTCGGTTGAAATTGAGATAGAGAAACCAGAGTGCTATTACTTTGATGAATCTCAAAAAAAAGGAAGGAAAAGACAATTGCTGAAGTCCACAAGAAACTTGGGAATATTTAGAAGTGGCATAAGTTTCAAGACAAGTACATCAAAAAGACCTTCAAGGACGTGACATCCCAAACCAAGAGCCTTGTCTCAAAGGTCAACAAGGGAAGTTCTTCTGGGCGACAATGTTCCCTTTCTCAACCTCCCTTTACAAGAATCCATTCCACCTATATTGGTCGACGGGCGCCACGGATGGAGCAACATCCCCGTCACTCATCTTTTGAACCAAAGACAACTCAGCAGAGAAAGAGACATCAATCCAAAAGGCACACCTCTGGAGTAGACAGCGGCCTGGGTACTCGACCGGTGCAACCTGAAGCATCAAGCTCCATCCCAGCATACAATGCAGAGCAAATGGATTCTTATGTCTCCTCCAACTTCTTCATCCCCTACTAAGGTCCATCTACAACCAACCATTGTCCAAATCCGCTGAATTTGTTTCTGTTTTCTGTTTCTGCCTGTTTATATGTATGTTTTCTGCTTTGGTTTTCTGTCATCCTCCTAAACACTCCTATAAATTTGGATTACACAAGAGACTGTATAATTCGAGTTTGGGGGAGGGTTTAGGAGCTATCTAATGAAATATCTTTTGTTTCTTGATCTCTATTCATGCATATCATCTAAAGCATAGAAAAAAACCATAAAAATTTGTAAACTTTTTCGTAAATCGTTTTCAAAAACCAGAGTGTTCATGTAGTTGCATTTAGGTTGTTAGGATTATATGTTTGTCATCTGCATTTTCATAGGGAACTATGATGATAGCAACCTTGTAAGTATGTTGTTTTCTTAGGTAGTATCAATGCCCTGGTTATTAGTTTTCTAATGCATCCTGATAAAAACTAAAGTAAGACTGCACCATACTTGAAATGTGAAATTGCATGATCCTTTCTTTTTTGAAGCATGTTGTGATATGAAGTTTACCTTTGTTTATTACAACCTAAAATTGACATTTATTTATTAAGTTTGTGTGCTTGATTTGAACTCGTGGATAATATATACATATTTGGATTATCTTCTACCATTTCACCACTCTTGTTAATCCAAGTAGACTTCCCACCCTTGAAAATTGCCTTCTTTCAAGCCATGAATTTATTACTGAGTGTTAGGTCTTTTGTGGAATGAGCTTGGTAGAAAGTGTTAGGTTCGAACTGACAGAAATGGAATCTCATGTAGTTCTAGTTCACACTTTTTGGACTAGATAGGACTAGGTGGGGTTTGATTATGGGTATTTTGGTTGGTTTGAAAAAGGGAGAGAACATGTGGGAAGCTGGTAAAACAGAGGATATGGTTATGAACTTTAGGAGGGGAAAGGAAAAGAAAACAAAAAAATGTCTGGTAAAAGGTTTGGGGGAAAAGTATATGAAAAGTATGGTTTGTGCAAAAACAGAAAAAGGAAATGACAAGGAAAGAAAAGGGTAAAAACCCAATAAGTTAGTGAAAAATGAAAAAATATCAGAAACGATAGGTGCTAAAATCAGGAAATCTCCAAATCTGCTAGAAGTTGATAATGAAGGAAGCCTCTCCTGAGAATTGTTAAGGGAAAGATGAAAACGAAAAGAAAATGTGAACGACTAAGATCAGTTAGAAACTTAAAAGGGTAGAATTAGGGTCTCCTACCGGGTTTAGATTCAGGGAAATTTTAGTTTCGTTGACTTTGGGTAGATGTGATTCTATTCTTATATGCATCTAAGTGTTCTTACCTTTAGCATTCTGCTAAAGCTCATTCCTTTTTTGAGAGAACCCTATTTTGAAATGTTAGCCAATGCATAAAGGGGTCATTTTTATCCCTTTATCAGTCCCTTAGCCAAATGAGTTCAATGAATGTGCATGACTTGATTCACGGTTTCTGTTTAATGAATGTTAAAGGGGTAAATGAATTTGAATGCATTGTGGAAGTTGGAACTGATCTGGAATGAACTGTGACGACTATGGCTAAGGTTTTTAATTAGGATGATATTATTCTACATTCTAGAACTGGTAACCTGAACATTGATATTCCCTATTTTATCAGCATGTTTTGGTTCTGAGTTCCCATTTTCAAACTTATTTTCCAGGCTTCTGAATTACTTTCTTGAGGGCAATCAAGGATTTAGTTTGGGGAGTTGATGTCTCTGCATTTTAGTGGTTTTGAGAAGTCATTTACCATCATTTTAGGGTCATTTAGATGTCAACATGTTGCATTCATATGACTTTTCTAGTAAATTTTTATTTTTAGGAAGTTCTGTATTAGCATTCGCATACATATGCATTTTGGAGATTTTTCAGGTATTTAGGAAACTTTCAGAACATAAGTGCAATTTTGGAGAAGGAAAGGGAAATGCACAGGCTGGAACTAACTCCATCAGAACCAATTCAATTCAATTGCTAAATCAAAACTGGACCAACTTCCTTAATTCGAGCCAAAGGAGTTCTCATCATGGGCCTTCACCTCGACCACTGCATCGAGCCATCTTCAACTTGGCTCGATCACATCATGTTTCCACGTCTAGCCGCATGTCTCAACGGCTAAGTCCAAAACCCGGCCTTCCTCAACTCGATCACCTCGAAGACCCAGCCAAATCTCTTTCGATCCCTCGACCAAGCTCCCTCGATGACAGCCCAACATCATCTCAACCCAACTCCATTCTTGGCCTCGATCAAAGCTCGAGATGCCTTCACATGTCTCGACCAAGATCACGCAGCCGCATTCCCACCTCGAGCTCGCATTTCATCCGCCTCGATCAAACCTCTTGCTGCCTCGACCAACTTCTTCTTTGGCTTGATCACCACATCGAGCCAAGCAGTTTCTACATCGAGCCAAGTAGTTTCCACCTTGAAGCCAGACCTTTTCTGCACGAATCAAGTTGGACCACGTGCAATTTTTAGATATTTTCCCTTTAGTGATTTTAGGACTTTTCTAAACTACTATATAAGCCCTAAAAAGCCTCTTTTTCGACTAAGCTTTAGTTTATGTCATTTTGGGTTTTTGTCTTAGGTTTCTTTTCAGCTTTTTCTATGTTTTTCCTTTGATGTTCTTAGTTGATCAAACCCAGATTTCTTATGGAATGCATGTTTTGTTTATAATTTATTTAATTTCATGCTTAGTTAAAGGCTTGGGACTATCTGGTGCATGTTGATCTTCTATTTTATGCTTATAATCTTGTTTTTGTCTTGCTCATCTTTTTTGGGTTCTGTTACTGTTTCATTTGATCATTGTTTTTTCTGGGTTGGTGTTCTTACTTTTCTTGATCATCATCATCTGCATCTCTGATTTTTCGTCTTGATCATTAGTTCATGGATTTCAAATATTATGTTCTTACTGTTCTTCATATGTTGACTTTTGATCATGATGTTTTGTTTAGAAGTTATGTTTTCTGGTTTTCCTGATTTCATACCCACCATGTGTAGTGAGTAGTTACCTAGGTTCCATGAGGATGGGGTAGACTGGTGTTGAATCCTTGTTTTTCCTAGATGCCTAAGTTGATTATCTATTGATCCCTTCTGTGTCACTATTCTTCATGCTTATTTCTTTCTGATCAATTGAAATCTGATATTAGACATTTCTGCACCCAAAAGGTGTCTGATGAAATGTCTGAACAAGTGATTTCAGAGATTTTCATACCTAGCCTAAGAGATTAGATGTTTAGGGTGTTTATTGGCTTTNTCTTTAGCAAATTGGTTCTTCATGCCTGCTATGTAGTTTACCGTTAACGAGAGTTAGTTCTGGTTATTTCTTAGGTTGAAATCATTTATCAAGAGATTGGACTTGGTTGTTTACGAATTTACTATCTAGGGATTAGCTCCTTGTTTGAGGTATGTTAGGTGTCTAGGTAGTCCAGGAAGGATCACTGGTCATTTACCCCCATCCTTAGGAACTGTTTCCCCCTTTATTGCTTTTTACCCCCATTTTCTCTTCTGCTCTTATTTCACTTGCTGTCTACCCTTAGTTTCTGTTTATGCATGTTAGCTTTCATGTCCTGTTTATTTTCTGCATGTTTTCTTGTTTAGGATTGTTAGCAAACCCCCCCCCCCTTCTTATTTGACTTGAATTGGTATACCCAATTGCATTTAGAGTGGTTAATAACATACCTGACTGGATTGACACAAATTTATACTACAATGACATGATAGTGATATTATGATACCAAGGTCAAACCCTAGATGATGCCTACTATGTCATAGTATTACGCATGTATGATTTGATATTACGATACCGAGGTCAAACCTAGATGATTTTGTTTCTTAATAGTTGATTTTCTAGAGTATTCACACCAATTAAGAAAATAATGATTATGATATTAGTTTTTCTCTCCTAAATCCATTTTATTTATATTCTTCAAATTTTAAATGCGTAAAACATCACTTTTTAACTTCTTATACTATTAATTAATTATAAAAGATGTGTGTAATTATTTTTTTAGTCAAAAAGGTGTGAATGATTATTTTTGAGAAGACGAAAACAATAATTAAAAACAAAAAACTCAAGTAACTCAACCATAGATAAACGAGAACTCAGTCATCGTTAATCCAGAATTCAGTCGGATATTAAAACATTCAAATTCAAAAATCAGTTTACATCGGACAAATTATCACATTATGCCCATTCTTTCTACAATGAGAACATGTGTGTTCTTTCCTTGGACGTTTCTTCTCAAGTGCAACTTCTAAACCAGATTTCATCCTTTTTTTAGGTATTCCTAGTTGTGGATGAATAAACGGAGGCAGGCACGATTGTTTATCCATGTTTTCTGGAACTTGATGCACTCAATCAAACGGCATAACCGATTGAGTGTATGCTTTAACCAAATAAGCGCTATTATAGTAATTACTGCACAGGGATATACGAAAAATTTTCTGGTACTCGGCAACTATGATTGCGTGCGTACATGGTAATTTCTCATGTTCGAAACGCGTGCATGTGCATGTTCTCGCAGTCAAGTTAACAACACACAAAGACTGCCCCTGTTGAGCTTCCATGCGCTCAGTATCAATCAATTGTACTGTAAACAATTTGGCAGCATCAACACGACCCTATTATTAATTATCAATACAGAATAAAAAAACATTACAGCTTAATTATGATTTTTACGTCAGATATATAAACCGTGACGGCTTACTTATTGATTGTGACGATTGACTTACTTGTAGTAGTTTCTCGACACCACGGGTAAGCGTGGTTTGCTGCGATATAGCATCCTTTTTCCGTTCAGCAAACCATATGGTCATCATAACTCGTATCAATTCTAATAGTCGAACAATATTAAGACCTCTAGCATTTGGCAGTGCTATTTCCATTGATTATGCTATGTTCGTAGTCATCAAATTGTACCTTTCACCTTGGAAATGGACACGCGCCCACAGTCGAACATCAACTCTTTGGAGGCACCTATGAAGTTCAGAATTAATGGCTTAAATCTCATAGAGAATCGCATTGAAATCAGGTAACCTAAAATATCTTGTTGCTTTCTTCACCAGACGAAAAACATCTTTTCCATTGTACCGTCCCAAAACGTTCTTATATAAATGGTACCTGCAAATTCCCCGAGAAGCCAGAGGATACACATTCCCAATTGTTTTCCCTATTGAGTTATGTCTATCTGAGATTATCGCAAAATCCTTCTCGTCAGAAATAAAAAATTTTAGTTGCGTTAAAAATCATTCCCAATTCATCATTTTCAATGTCAACCACAGCAAAAGCTATTGGAAAAATCTGAAAATTACCATCCTGAGCTAGTGCTATGAGAAGCGTCTCTTTGTATTTACCATTAAGAAATGCACCGTCTATGACCACAACTTTGCGCATGAAAGGAAACCCAGCTATGCTCGCACAAAACGTAAAAACACATACATGAATCTTCCACACTCATCGATTTCAAGACGCGCAAATGTACCCGTATCTGCCCTTCTTATAATGTATAAGTAAGAAGACAAGTTATTAAACCCAATCTTAGGTGTTCCTCATCAATTTCCCTCGCACGTTGCAGGGTCTTATGTGATTTCCAATATGGCATCTGTCCACATGACAATTCAAATAAAGTCAGCCGCATCATAGAATTAAGTCAGTCACATCGAAAACATAACTCAACCTTAACGTTAAAATAACTCAGTCTTAATGTTAAAATAACTCAGCATTAATGTTAATATAACTCAACATATCGTTACTATAACTCAACCCAATCTCTAAAATTGCTCGGCCCAAATAAATACCTTGATACCAAACTTCTTATTGAAAACATAACCATTTTAATAAGTCAGTCGCATCATAGAATTAAGTCAGTCACTTCGAAAACATAACTTAGCCTTACCGTTAAAATAAATCAGCCTTAATATCAAAATAACTCAGCATTAACGTTAATATAACTCAGCCTAATGTTAATATAACCAGCCCAATCTTTTAAATAACTCGGACCAAAAAATAAATTTCTTTGTACCAAACTGCTTATTGATAGCTTCCGGCACTCGCAGGTATAACGGACGGACCAGTGTCGCCGAGAAAGTCCCTGTACAACTGTCCTAAAATATCTAGTGTTTCTCATCGAGATCGATTAGAACGCTCAATTACATAACATGTATGTTCAGAATCATAAATACGAACGTAAAATGCCGGGAAGCCCCTTGTTTAGAAGCACGAACTCTCCTGTGACATCCAGCAACCCAACACTTAACAATCAATGTTTTGTATCAGATACGTCTACATCAAAATCAAATTGATCCCTCAATGCAAGAAGTTTCATTCGTCTCTCCAAATCGGATTTACTCTCGTATCTTTGCCCTACCGAAAGGTATAGCGAATCCATCACCGACCTTAAAACCTCCAAATTCTCATTGCATCGACTCATCGACTAGTTATGAAATCTCTTCTTTGGAGGTAGCGTCATTAAATCTTCTTCTTCTACTGTAGACTCACCGTATGCGCTAAGTTATCATCTTGAGACGACGTACCATCCGAGTTGTTGAACATATCAAATTGACTATCAAATTCATCATCTTCTTCGACCACTTCATCTTCTTCGACCATTTCATCTTCTTTGCCTACTTTATCTTTTTCTCATACCACTTTACTATAGAAGTCATTGTCATTATTCTAGAAACGGACACCATCATAACCCTCACAGGTAATCATCATAGTTAGATTCAATGTATGAGGGTTCTCTTTCTGAGCTAAAACTATATAATATTTTACTCTTCTCTCTTGCTCCGTTATTCGGATTAACGTCGCCATCTTTTTCTCCTTAATCTCCACACAAAGACGTACAGGTTCGATTTTCCATAGGCTTCGAAAACCTTGCAACTGTCGAGTTTTAGAGACATAAACTGGTGGAGTATCGTGCGTCATTGTTTTCAAAGCTTTATTCGAGAACTTGTAGCTCAACTGAATATGATGCCTCGACTCATTCAATATGTAATCTTCGAATAGCAACCTTTACTTCTTTGTGTGTTGTTTGTCCATCTAAAACCAGAACTCTATATTCTCTACTGTCGCCGTCGAATACATATATGTTTTTCTTAACCTAGTTACTGGAAACCATAAGTACCCGATCCATAAGCTCTCAGAGAAAGATGAAGAATAAGATAAAGAAGATAGATGGAGAAGATGATTACTGAGGAGAATCAGTAAGACTATCCACAATGCAAAAAAAAAAAATTCAACACCCTCTTTCTCCTTAACCTTCCACATCATCATCCGCAATGGATGATGACATGGCAAAAAGGTAAGTCAGCCGCAAAACAAACACATAACTCAGTATAAGTAAATCAGCCATTAAATACAACGTAAGTCAGTCGCAAGGTGAATGTTATTCTAATAATTAATCTTTCGCTAATTAATCAGTCGTAATAAGGCTGGAAAATCATAAGTCATGCCTATCGTCAACGAAATCAGCGGTCACATGAATGCTATTCTAGTAATTAATATTTCGCTAGTAGGTCAGTCGTAAACACGATGAGTTTAACGTTAATCCAACTCTTTACGGCTGAGTATAGGTAGCTCAGCCGTATAAACATCCAATAAGTCTGTCTTTCATTAAATAACTCAGTCAACCGATGATCATTAAATCAGCCGGCGAAACATAACTCAGCCATTTCATAACTATAACTTAGTAAAATTTTCGACAAGTCATCCCGTAGAGGTATAAGTCAGCTGTAACTTGAGTGCATAAGTCAGTTGTTATTATGTAAGTCAGCCAGATTTACGTAAGTAAGCCGTCACATAGGCTGACTTATGACCGTAAGTCATCCTTTCACACATAAATCAGTCAGTTTTATGTAAGTAAGCCGTCACGAGCGGTTGACTTATGTCCGTAAGTGAGTCAATTTCTCTTAACTTAGCCGTGTTTAGTAACTTAGCTGCAATGTAACCGGATGCGTTCTTATGTGGTGAGTAACATTTTTGTAAATACGTTTTTTGTCACAACGTAATAGAAGACACACTGAACATTTAAAAATTGGTATGATTTTATTCATTGGTACTATTTAAAACAGGTGGTATTTAAATTAACTTTCCAAAAAATAATAGAAAGTATTATCCTTAAAATCTCCAAAATTCTAGGGGATTTCCCGTCACACGTTCTCCATCGTCGCACATTTCACTCTTGACCTTCAGGTCTTGGCATTTCTTTTCTTCATTTTCCGAGAATCAAACCGAGAGACTCCTACAAAAATGTCCGACACCAATCCTAAGTCGTCAAGCTTCGATGCTCTCAACATCGATGTCACTGAATCAATCCTCTCCCTTCTCCCAATCCCTTCCCTTGTACGTTTCTCTTCGGTCTCCAAGCTATGGCGTTCCATCATCATCTCTCTTTCTCCTTCTCCCTGTTCCTCTTCTCCTCCATGGCTTTTCCTGTTCGGTATCCATAACACTTCCTCTTTCCACAACCAGTCCTTCGCCTTCGATCCTCTCTCCGATTCTTGGCTCCGCCTTCCCTCATCCGCCTCCTTTCCATCTGTGAACCTCGTCGGCTCTGATCGATTCATCTTCACCACCGCTCCTAGATTCTCTTTCTCGCGGATCCTCAAACCTCGTTGGCGTTTCACTTCTCCCGTTCGATTTCCCCGAGTTAGTCCACTTTTAGGCGTTTTCTCAACTCGCTCTGGCTCTTCCAAACTCATCCTCGTCGGTGGCGCTGATAACATCGGAAGATTAGTAGAAACCGACGATCGCCTCGCCGTTCAAGTATACGATCCAGCTCACGATTCCTGGGAACTCTGTCAACCACTCCCAGCCGATTTCAGATCCGGTAACCCTCAACTATCTTCGGCTATGTTGAAGAAAAAATTCTACGTTTTCGGAATCGATTCCTTCTTTATCTCCTCGTTTTGCCTCGATTCATACACATGGAGCAATGTTCAAACACTTAGACCACCTGGTCTCTCCTTTGCTTTTCTCAATTCATGTGATGATATGCTTGTTCTTGGTGGTATGTGTGGATTTTCGTTTAATCTGTGGAGAATCGAAGAAGGTTCAATGGAGTTCAGTGAAATAGCTATAATGCCTGAAGCAATGTTGTGTGAGTTAGTAGATAATGAAGATGAAGAAGATGGTAACAAGTTTAAGACATTGAAATGTGTTGGCTCAGGAAATCTTATCTATGTGTTTAATGAAGATTGTCATAAGAATTATCCAGCTTGTATATGTGAGATCGATAGAGATAATGGAAGATGTAGATGGAGAAGAATGCCTCCTTTGCCTTCTCCTGTCAACAAGTTTCATAAAGTTGTTAGTTTCTGCTCAACTGTATCCATTACCGACATTTTTCACCCTGAGGAGACTCAGATTGGTTCGAGTCATACTTGAGTTATCTAACTGGTATGATCATCCATACTCTTAAGCTAAGCTAAGCTAAGGGTTGATGTCTACAAATGATTAATAATGGAGAGTGTGTTAAAATGGTTATCAAGTTATCAGAGTAATCATTCCCATTTTGTTTGGTAATATTAGGGAAACATGGTTATTATTTCTTCTGTTTTCTTTTTTTCGTCAAAATTATGTGTTATGTTAATTGTTCTATTTCTAAAAGATGTGTATGTTGATTAACAAGAATTCATCGAGATTAAAAGGTTGATTTGGTAAAGATTGTGAGTGTTTAATTTTATAGTAGATTTTTGGTTGTAGAGACTTTAACAGTAAAAATTGTGACTTCTAATCTATACTATGAAAGGAGGAGTACATTTGTAAAGAAAGTCATTAAGTTTGATGATATTTACAATGATTGCCGTTAGTAAAAAAGTTTAAGAAGTTGAAAAAATAAATTTCGCAAGGTTATAAAAGGAAAAATTTTATGATTTGGCTTCCATGTCTAGAATTCGATTCTCCTTAAACACTCGATTAAGGCCGCAATTAATGAGATCCAACTAAAAAATACGCGGATCTTAACTTAATTTGGTTTGACCCGTTTTTTTTTAATTATCTATCTTGTCTTCGGTTCGAATCTTTGTAAATAGCATTTTTTGTTTATGTTAATTTTCGGTTATATTTATGGATATTTACATATTTGTTATGTAGTTCACATATTATTGTTAGTTTTGTTTAAAAATCATCCTTAAATTATAGGTTATATTTGAAAACGAATATTAGTAAGATATTTAAAATATTTTTTTTTTCCTAACTGAAAATTCCCTAAACCCTAATTGAGAACCTCAAGTTTTTTTTTATATATAGAGATACTCATCATTGTAGTTTACCCACAATACATTCGATTTTCTTAATTTATTAGGTTGCACTATTCGTAAGCATTATTTTTCCCTAATTGTTTAGAAACATATTTGGTTTTGAATGTATTTGATTATATGTACAAATTGCTTGATAGAATCCAATTGTTTAATAATTTTCTTTTAACTATATTTTTGTAGACAATCGAAACACAATGGAAAATAATGAAAAAAGCATCATCCAAGATGGATCCGAGGTATAATGTTATGTGTTTAGTTATATTTTGTTTTACTTTTATTGATTACTTTTACAAATGCTAACATTCATATAAATAATAAAAAATCGATGCAAAAGGAAAATATATCATCAAAAATGCAGAATCTGAGGTATAATGTTATGTTGTTTGTTAATTGTTGTTTAAGAAATGTTCATTAATTTGTTTACTACTAACATTAATAAAAATTGAAGATCATGGAAGCACCTTTGAATGATAAAAGAAGAGGGGTCATATCTTTTAAAATCTCTGATGGATCTCAGGTAATGAATAATATATGGTTAATTCATGAAATTATTCGAAACTAACATGATGATGTCTTGTAGAACATTGAAGCAGCTTTTAATGCGCAAGGAAAATGCATGATAATGCCTTCAATGATTCAATATGTGTCTGAGGTTAGGTTTGAAATTCTTTATTTTATCTACTACGTTTATTTGTTAAAAACGTACTAATCGTATAGTATATTAATAATAGAAAAGCGAACAATCACTTTTTTAATGTCATTGTAAGAGAAGATTTTCCACATTATACTCAGGTAGTAAATTTCAATGCTTAGGATTATTGTTTTATAGTATAGTATGCTATACAAATGTGTCATTTATCAAATGAAGCTGTATATTAAAGCGCATGAAAGAAAACGAGAACTTGATATCAAGATCGCCAAGAGAGATGAGAAGATTTATTTGCTTCATCATATGACCGGGTTTCACGATTTTGATATAACGAAGGAATTGGATAACCAAGAGAAGAAGAAAGACGTTGCTGAACAATTACTTAAAAAGATTGTGATTCTTAATCTTAATTACGACAAGATGGGAGTTCTTAAAATTGATTGAAGTACCTCTTTTATTTTATTAGAGTAATTTTTCAATTTATTTTGAATAAGTGGATACTTTATTTATTTTATGATCCACATTATGTTTTTATTATTCATTTTATAAATTTATTAAATGTTCTATTTATTATCTAGACCGTCTAATAATATTTAATGGTTTTCGTATATGCATATTAATATTCAAACTATGCAATGTTAACAACTTTTTGTTTAGATTAAATACAAAATAATTTTTATTGATTAAGTGACTTAAAAAAATATATGTGCAATTAATGGCAACTAAAATCTAATTCGAAAGATTGCAAAGTAATTGTAATAGGGATAGTATGATTTTGCTTAAACGAACTCTCTAAGATTAGCTAACAATATATTTAGAGGTTATCGAATATGGAAAATGCTAAATTTTCCATTATTGTCAAAATGTATTTACTAATACTTATTAGAATGTTAGCATTAAATTTTCAAAACTATATAATCTTGATGATACTATCTTGATATGGAATTATCGTATATTTTATTTTGGAATATATAAATTTGATATGAAATTATCGTATATTGTATTTTGGAATATATAAATTTCCATCATAGAATAAGATATATTATTAACTTATATTTTATAGAAATTTAATCAATAATGGGAATTAGTTATGTTATTAAAAAATTTATATTTATATATATATGTCGTGATCTACGAAAACATTTTTTAAGGTAATATCGGTAAATGTCAACTAATTCAATTAAAATTTGAATTTAAAATATATTAAGGAATTATCAAATTTTTAATTTAGGAAAACCGTAATTTTTTACTAACAATAATTGGAATACTGCACGCATTACTATATGGAATATACTAGAATTTGTTGATGAGATAAGGTAATTAATTACTTAAATGTATCCATATCTACTATAACTGTTATTGATATCAAATATATTTTGATTCGTGATCAAATTTATAGGTGATTTGCAACTGATTATTGTTGATGCAGAATAAAAATTTTCCCAAGCACGCTTAATCAAATTAGTATAAATATACGACTTATGCAACGCTTTTAAAAGTTAACCTACGATCCATAATTTAATCTTATACCTAGGTTAAAGAAATAGTACAATGGAAAAATCACTCGCCAAAGTGTCTAATTTCACACCATTGGAACTTGTGAAACCCTTCAAAGTTACATGGCGTGTTTAGGCTAGGATTATTCACTTATGGAGACCGATTAACATAAGAGGTCCTCAAAGGAATATAGAATTGATTCTATCATATGACGAGGTAATCCATATAACTTCTCCCATTATTGTATTATTACCTATCTTTATATGTTAACGTTTTATGGTTCACAAATGTTTAGGGTTCGAAAATCCAAACTACAGTGAAACGTGAATTTGTTACACGTTATGAGTCAAAGCTAATGTTTGGTTCATGGAGAACTATCGAAAATTTTAAACTTTGAGAGAATTCAGGACAGTATAGAACCACATATCATCCTTTTAGGATGAATTTTATGACTACTACTGTTGTTGGTGATTCTAGCAATTCAAGTGACAATTATTTTTTCGATTTTGCAAAGTATGATTCAATGCTAGTAGGGAGTCTGAATGATTCATTCCTTGTCGGTTAGTATTATATTTCGAGTAATTATTCAAATATTATTTATTACTAATACTTTTATTTTGAAGATGTTATAGGTCAAGTTGTAAACATGGGAATGCTTGAGACCATCAACGTGGCCAATGATAGAACAAATAGCAAACTTGAATTTGAATTGCGTAATCAAAAGTAAGTAGTGTCATGAATTTTCATATTTTAAATCTAACCAGTTACATTACTATTTTCTTTATATACTGTTATCGTGGTTTTTTTCAGTGATGAACGTATATCATGCACGTTATGGGTATCTTATGCAGATGAATTGTTTGCTTCCGCCCAAAAGAATGAAGAGCAAATGCTTGTCATTATTTTGCGATTTGCGAAAATCAAGCATTGGAGAAGTATTTAAATTTATCAATATACATAACTTTAATATTGTATTTTGCATGTTGATGGTTGTTAAATTTGAGTTAATTTAACGTAGGTTGCTATAACATATCCAATGCTTTTGATGCATCCAAGCTGATTATCCGTCCGAAATATCCAGTTGTGGTAAACTTCATTCGTGAGTAAGTTTTAGATATGTTTAATATATATATTTTCTTCTTTATTTGTTGCGGAAAATATGTTTAATATATATTAAAATTTAAAATATGTTAATGATCAGGTTGCCAGATGATGGTGTGGTTCTAACACTATTAGAGAGTAAACCTACCGAGAAAAAGACGAGTACCTCTTTTAAAGATGAAGATCTTGATAGGAAAACTTTATTGGAGCTTAAAAAGACTACAAAGGTTAATTGATAAATATATTATTAGTTATGTCTTTATTTACTTATCAACAAAGTTTATTTTGTATTTTTTTGAGTATACTAGATTTGCAAGGTTAAGACTATGTGCACAATTCGTAAGATTAATACCGATTGGGCTTGGTATTATATTGCGTGTAACCCGTGTAACCCATGTAATAAGAAAGTTGAAGATGATATGGTAAGGTATGATGAATCCAGTAAGATGAAAAAAAGAGAATGAAAATGTAGAGAATGTGATAAATGAGTTTCAAATGTTGGCACGAGGTAAGTATTTTATGTTTTATCATTTATATTGATTAATATATAAGATTTATTAATCATTTTTATATGCTATTTGCATCTACAATTAAAGGTACAAGTTACATGTATATGTAATGGATCAAACAAGTGAACTTAAATGTCTGTTGTTCGATTCTGTTGTTGCCGAGATAATTGGTGTTTCTGCTACTTCCCTTTTGAAGGGAAGTTTTGGTGAGGTAAACTAATGTATATTGATAAATTTGGTTGTAATCTAACTAATGAATAATTATTTAGTAGCTTAATAATAATATTATTATTATTATAGATAGAAGATCCCGATGATTTGCCGGAACCAATTAAGAAAGTGGTTGGAAAAACTTTTTATTTCGTTGTAAACATTGAGTCAGACAATGTTTATCGTGATTATGATACATTTAAAGTTTCGCGACTTTTGTCTACAAACCAACTAATAAAAGATGAAACCTCCTCACTTTCTGAAAGTCAACAAACGTTACCTTATGATGACAAGGTAATTAAATAGTTTAATTGTGTTTTGAATTAACTATAATTTTAGTTTATTATGAATATATTTACTTATTTTTTCCTACATAATTTATCAGGTGAGCTTGATGATAACAAATAGCCAAAGATCAGAAGAAGGTTCCATACCAAGCTCTGACCCCCAATTTCGAAAAGAAGTTTTGAAAACTTGGGAGATCAAGTAGATGAATCTTCTTCTAGCAAGAAGCAACGTTGCAAAAGAGTAACATTGTTAGATGTGAAGATGGAGAAACTAGAAGATGAAAAAGAGAAGGTTTCTAATGTTGAGAAGAATGATGTTGATGATGTGCCGCAATCAAAATGATTTGCTTTTGTTTTTCTTAGTTATAAGTGATTATTTTTTCTTTTCATTTTTTAAAAACAATATTTGTTTGGTTTTATTTTAATAATCATTTCATTAACGTATGATGTTTTGTTAATATACTAACATATAAATTATAGGTTATAGAAACCGATAACATACAAATCAAATTGAAATAAATATTAAAAATTAACATATCAAAAATATTATATGATTTATGCAAATCTAATTGTTGTCAAATAGTTATCCAAAACAATAATAAAAACTGAAAATAGTAGTGATTAACGCAAAAGTTATATTAAATTCTATTAGTAGTTCTTTTATGTTCCTAATTAAAAAACATTATTTACATATTAATATTATACAAAAAGAATTAAAGGAAATATTTTAATAAATATCCAAACAAGATCTTAACAACTTTCTAATTGTTCCATATCGTGTTTAAACAATATATTTTATATAACTATATAGAGTACATTTCTGATTTATCTATGTCTTTATTAAAATGTTTAGTACTTATTTACCTTAAACCATTGTTTAATTTTGGGCGGCAATATGTATTTCATCGATTTTCAGAGTATCTAAAATATAAACAGCTTGGATTTATTTAGTTTCTCATTTCTCCTAGGTTTCTAAGATGACTGCGTAGTGGTGGAAATAATGAAAATAGCAATCAAGAAAATGTTCGAGATTCATCTCCAAACTCTGCTCGCAATTTTGTGAATTCGAACACCTCATTTAACGCGGTGCAAAAAAATAAAGTTGCTAATGATTCTCCAAGAGTTGCTTTTCGTAATATTACCAATGTTAAACAGCCTTTCAGGCTATTTCGTGACAATTGTTTTGAAAAAGGTACTCACAAATATGTGAGTTTTTTTAGGTTTTGCCTGTTATAATTTAGGTTCCTTGTATATCCTTCTTTTGTGATTGTTTACTGATTTTTACAGGACGAAGTACATTTAATATTGCAAATGTTCTACGTCATTCGAGAGCAAATAGTGATTTTGGAAATACACGATCGACATCATCTTCGGGTTACTTATGTTTGGTCGTTTATATATACCTTAATTGTCTACTATTATTTTGTAATTGTTTACGGCTTTTTTACAGGACAAGCACAAAGTCAAATTGTTCAAAAAACCCAACAATCTATTCACCTAAGTGGACCATCTATACAATCGAGTTGTAATGGTT